>JAOTNS010001657.1:0-48481 GCA_028476615.1 Culter alburnus | reverse complement strand
GCTTCAGTCACACAATCAAGATCTGCTGACCTTGATTGTGTGACCCACTTCTCTGTGCTCTTGATATATTCAGACTACTGTACACTTCTGAGAGAAGAGGAAGTTCATATCATTTACTGGGGAACCTCAAGCACGAGGATAACAAAATAACCAACACAATCGTTTCTTTTCTATCCTGCTATCTATCGGTTTTCCATCGACTATTGCTTCTGGAGTTTTTCATTTTAATGAAGACATTATCATGTTAATAAGCTGTTTTTGTCACCTATTGGTTATTTTTTATAACCACAGGATCCAAAATGAACACTCGACAAGCATCGACCGTGGTTTGGTTGTGCTAAGTATAAAAACATTGATGACTAACAAACATCTACTAAAACTTTACCCATGTTTGAATCCACGAGGCCTAGAACAAAATCACAATGATGATCCTGTTACCGTCACTGACAATGCAAAAATTTACCATCAGAAGTTTATCTAAGATGTTTTTCTACAGACACAAATGAGGAATATTCCTCACATTAAACCACTGAAACTGAAATATTAGAGACAAATGACACAATGACCAGTGCTGCAAGTCAAATATTAAAACAAACAGCTAAATAAGCCTATAGAGGATATTTATAATTATCAGTTTTAAACCCTGCATTTGTTGTTATATGTGTGTGTGTATTAAAACATTTTCAATGGTAAAGAAGGTCAGTTTGTACTGCTGAAATGACACTCTTTACTCGTGTTCACCACACGAGGTCTCCATCAGCACACTTAAAAATCTTTTGTCATATTAATAAATGAGGCTTTTATCAGGCAGAAAAAAAAATCTAGTCAGAAACAGTTGTGTGGCACATGACTTCCATATGGAAAAAAATACTATGGAAGTCAATGGTGCCTCACAAGTGTTCTTCATCCTTCAAATTATCGTCCTTTGTGTTCATCAGAAGAAAGAAATTCATACAGGTTTGGAACAACTTGAGTAAATGACAAAAAAAAAAAAAAATCATTTTTGGGTGAACTGTCCCTTTAAAATAGCTTCATCTGTATCTCTCTAAACCTTCTTCTCCACATAAACCACAGTTCGACACACAGAAACAAATTAACATCTTAACATGATGGTGGTTTAATACATAAATACAAACCCAATTCCAAAAAGTTGGACACTGTACAAATTGTGAATAAAAAGGAAATGCACAAATTCAACAACTCTCATAAACTTATATTTTATTCACAATAGAGATATAGATAACATATCAAATGTTGAAAGTGAGACATTTTGAAATGCATGATGCCAAATATTGGCTCATTTTGGATTTCATGAACTTCCACATTCCAAAAAAGTTGGAACAGGTAGCAATAATAGGCCGGAAAAATTAAATGTCCAATAAGGAACAGTTGGAGGACCAATTTACAACTTATTAGGTCAACTGCAACAGATTGGGTATAAAAGAGCCTCTCAGAGTGGCAGGTGTACCCTCTTCAGTCAAGATGGGCAGAGGATCAACAATTCCCCCAATGCTGCGGCCAAAATAGTGGAGCAATATCGAAAGGATTTTCTCAGAGAAAAATTGCAAAGAGTTTGAAGTTATCATCATCTACAGTGCATAATATCATCCAAAGATTCAGAATCTGGAACAATCTCTGTGCGTAAGGGTCAAGGCCGAAAACCATACTGGATCCCGTGATCTTCGGGCCCTTAGACGGCACTGCATACATACAGAATGCTACTGTATGGAAATCACAACATGGGCTCAGGAATACTTCCAGAAAACATGTAGGTGGACACAATCCACCGTGCCATTCGCCGTTGCCGGCTAAAACCTATAGGTCAAAAAAGAAGCCATATCTAAACATTATCCAGAAGTACAGGCATTTCTTGGGGCCAAGGCTCATTTAAAATGGCTTGGCAAAGTGGAAACTGTTCTGTGGTCAGCACGAATCAAAATTTGAAGTCCGTTTTGGGAACTGGGACGCCATGATCATCCGGACCAAAGAGGACAAGGACAACCCAAGTTGTTATCAGCGCTCAGTTCAGAAGCCTGGCATCTCTGATGGTAGGGGTTGCATGAGTGCGTGTGGCATGGGCAGCTTAACATCTGGAAAGGCACCATCAATGCTGAGGTATATCCAAGTTCTAGAACAACATATGCTCCCTCCAGACAATCGTCTCTTTCAGGGAAGACCTTGCATTTTCCAACATGACAATGCCAGACCACATACTGCATCAATTACAATATCATGGCTGCGTAGAAGAAGGATCCGGGTACTGAAATGGCCAGCCTGCAGTCCGATCTTTCACCCATAGAAAACATTTGGCGCATCATAAGAGGAAATGCGACAAAGAAGACCTAGACAGTTGAGCAACTAGAAGCCTGTATTAGAAAGAATGGGACAACATTCCTATTCCTAACTTGAGCAACTTGTCTCCTCAGTCCCCAGACGTTTGCAGACTGTTATAAAAGAAGAGGGGATGCCACACAGTGGTAAACATGGCCTTGTCCCAACTTTTTTGAGATGTGTTGATGCCATGAAATTTAAATAACTTATTTTTCCCTTAAAATGATAAATTTTCTCAGTTAAAACATTGATATGTCATCTGTTGTATTCTGAATAAAATTGACATTTGAAACTTCCACATCATTGCATTCTGTTTTTTCACAATTTGTACAGTGTCCCAACTTTTTTGGAATCGGGTTTGTAGTTAAATTTTGGGTTAGTGTCCGCCGTATTTTGCAGTGTGGATGAAAAGCTATTTTATGTGATAACTGCACAAGTTGGTGTGTATTCAGGTTGAAATCCCCACTGGGATCTGGATTACTATCTTTGTGGGGACTCTCCATAGACGTAATGGTTTTTATACTGTACAAACTATATATTCTTTCCCCTTACACCAGTGGTTCCCAAACTTTTTAGAGTGGAGTACCCCTTGAGCATTTACCATCCTTCTGCATACCCCCTCTCTTCCACTTAGACTGCACCTTGCCATTAAGGAACAATATTTGCCCCCTAAATTGACTTTCCAGTGCATTTTTTTTAATCTTTATAAATACCTTTACAACATTAATAATGTTTTAAATAATAATAATAAAGTTCAATAGAGAAATATGCAATGATAAAACTTGAAAAGTCATTCTTTTAAATACTAAAACCGCCAGTAGATGGCGGTAAGTCACTGTCTTAATACGTGAGTCATCAAGTCTTTCATTCAACGAAGCAAGTGGCTGTATTTATGAATGAATCATTGAATCACGAATAGTTCATTCAAAGCCGCAGATTCGTTCTGTGTGTTATAGTTCTGCTGTGGCTTTCACTGGAGCTATTTCGTTGCAAAATAGAGCAAATACTGACAATATTGTGAAGAACTTAATATCACTTAATATTACCCTTTTGTTTGTTGAAATGTTGTATAAAATCAATGTCACATTTGCAATCGTGTGGATATTTGGATTTGCATTCTTGCTTGTATAATATTATCAACATTAAAAACAGGAACTCACAAAAGGTATGTTTTTGTATCAAGAGTTTGAATCTTAAATTGATCTCTATGCACCTTTTGTGCCAGGCTATTTGTTCAAGTGCTAGAGTTAACAATTACAAGAACTATGTTACTTTTCAGGCCAAGTACAAGTTAGAAAGAGCTTTAAAATATGGAATTTTTGACTAAACAATTGGTTTTGTTTAAGAATGTTGCATTTTCTATGAATATTTGATTACTGTACTGTATTTTTCCATTACATTTACATTTGCATAATAAATCATCTGCTAGCTTCAGCCATGGTAGGTCTCTGACTAAATACTGATACCTAGTGGTCAAATACAATAGCAAAAGTAATAGGTCAGTATTATTAAATTGCAGACAAAGATTTTGGATAGCTAGGTTGACTTGTATGTTTGGTGCGGAATGGGTGCAGTAGGGGGCACTTCTCATTATTTCTATGGTATCCGCAAACTATGACTGACCGTCGTACATCTCTGAATGAAATTCAATGACGTCTGTAATGTGATTGGTTATCAATGCACACATGATCCAAGTTAGCTGTAATGCTTTCTCCAAGCGTAAAGCCACAGACCCTCATATCTCCCAAATAATAAGACCATCTCTGCAAACACAGCAACACCTCAAACACTGTTCAAATCGCCCCCTATACCCTTAGATAGGGCACTATTTGAGGGGACAGCCAGTTGTAGTGGTGTCTGAAACAATAGTGGACATTATCGAGTGCACTCATTCAATCCCATAATGCACCACAATAGCAAGTGTACAACTGATGTACACTCAACGGCTAGAGAATACCCATAATGCACTGTGAGGGTCACTGCAAACGAATTCTGGTGTCTCGCCAGAAGATGGCGCACGCAGCTGAATCATCCATCCATTTTCCAAGCTGCTGGTTCAGTGTTACTACGTGAAGCAGTGCCTCCACCCAGCAAAGCGTTACCCATTCCCTAAACGCCAGGGACCCCGCCCCAAGCTGGAACTGGACTCCATCATGCCAAAGCAGTCCTGATGCCTTAGGACAGAAGAGGAAAGTCGAGGCCAGACCACCCTCAAAGCATGCCCGTCTTCCAGTCACCTCTTCAGCTCAGGGCAAACTAAATTTTTACATTCTCACAAAAAGAACATTCCTCCTTCTCTCAATGCTGTAACCGGTGCCGTTCTTCTGCCTCAGTGTGAGACACAACCTGTAGTTCTTCAACCATTTGCCACTTGACTCCGGGCGTGGGAGTCATCTACCGGGGAGTCATCCCCGGAGTGTCGAGCTGGATTTTTGGGATAATAGAATGAGCCTACTTGCTCAAGTTCACTCACAGACCACCTCACTTCATGGCCGTGATTAACACTTTAGTCTCAGATGACAGTTCTCATGTCCTAAGAGCCGAAGTTCAGTCTCTGCTGGAAAAAGGAGCCATATAGTGAGTTCTGACAGAACACAGCGAGTCAGGCTTTTACAGCCGCTACTTCCTCGTCCCCAAGAAGGATGGTGGCTTCAGGCCCATCCTTGATCTCAATCGTGCCCTCATGAGATGGCCTTTCAGAATGTTAACAATGAAACAAAGCCTCACACAAATTCGCCCCGAGGATTGGTTTATATCAGTTAATGTGAAAGACACTTTCATTTCCAGATAGCCCCCATCACAGGGTCTTTTATGAAGTGTGCAGACATTGCTCCCTCTCCACTGAGATAGACGGGAATCCACATAGTCAACTACCTCAACGATTGGCTGCTTATAGCCCAATCAGAACAGGAGCTGTGCGCCCACAGTCCCTGCTCCTCAACTATCTAGATTAAAAGTTGGAATTCAGGGTCAACTTTGGCAAGAGCTTGCAGCACACCAGCCAATGAATTTCATTCCTGGGGCGGTTTTCAACTCAGCCCAAATGCAGGCTTGGCTCTCACAGGAGCTCGCCCTGAGAATCAGAAGCATGGCAGCCTCGTTCGAGGCGGGGCCTCTTCTCCTCCTCAAGAGGTTTCAGAAGATGTTGGGCCTCATGGTGGTGGACGGGCAGACACATTCTCAAGGTAACCCATGGCTGTGTCAGCATCTCCAAAACTGCAGCTCTTGTGGGGTGTTCCCGGTCCGCAGTGGCCAGTATCTATCAAAAGTGCTCCAAGGAAGGAACAGTGGTGAACCGGAGACAGGGTCATGGGCGACCAAGGCTCATTGATTCATGTGGGAAGCGAAGGCTGGCCCGTGTGTTCTGATCCAACAGACGAACAACTGTAGTTCAAACTGCTCAAGAAGTTAATGCTGGTTCTGATAGAAAGGTGTCAGAATACACAGTGCATCAGTTTGCTGCGTATGGAGCTGCATAGCTGCAGACCAGTCAGGGTGACCATGCTGACCCCTGTCCAACGGGACAAGTGAGCATCAGAACTGGACCATGGAGCAATGGAAATAGGTGGCCTGGTCTGATGAATCATGTTTTCTTTTACATCACGTGGATGGCCGGGTGCGTGTGCGTCTCTTACCTGGGGAACACATGGCACCAGGATGCACTATGGGAAGAAGGCAAGCCGGCGGAGGCAGTGTGATGCTTTGGACAGTGTTCTGCTGGGAAACTCTGGGTCCTGCCATCCATGTGGATTTTACTCTGAAATGTACCACCTACCCAACACAATATTAGGAAGGTGGTCATAATGTTATTCCTAATTGGTGTATACCGTATATGTTGATTTTGTACTTTGAAAACCATTTTGAAATAAATTAAATAAATTTAAAAAATATATGTGTTTCTTTGAAATCTAACCTCAGTTAATTCAACAGAAGTTCACCCAAGGCTGCTTGGAGAGATAATAGGTGGAAAAATTCAACATTTGAATTTCAAAACATCTGTTATGAAAAAGTAAACTCATTGTCAGAATCATTGTTGTGCTTCAAGTTCATCATTCTAACGAAGTTGCTTTATTTTGCCTTGTTTTGCAACCTGCTCAGGTCAGTGATATCTTTATAAAACTTGAGCAAATAACATGTAGACAACAGAGATACTGCTAATATAATTCAATTTAATGATGTCAAATGAGACGTATACAAAACTGACAAAAGTAAATGCTCTAATATAAAACACTTATTTTTCACCTAATGTTCACCTAAACATTTGAAAACAAAGATTTACAAAGCTGTCAGTAAATTTTGGAAATGTTACACAAACAAAATATCATTTCTAGTTCTTTATTGTTCTGTTTAGGACTATAGTTTACTGTTTTATATTGTTTACTCAAACAACTTAACAGATTCTGTCTGATAATGGCGGACCTTTTCGTCCCTTTAAATCTTTGTACGTTTACACTCTACTGTAAATTTGTCATGGGGGTAGCAGGGACGATGAGAGGCAAGGATACTTTAGAAAACAGTATTTATTCCATGAACACATAAACACAAACATGACAAACAAAGGAGATTTACAACAGATGTAAAGACAACGACCAACAACTAATGACTGAAACATAAGGGAAAATACACGGATAGCCTCCATTTTTATATATAATATATATATATATATATATATATATATATATATATATATATTTCTTTATATATATTTCTTTATATATATCTGTTACGATAGAGACACCGGAGGCAGATGTAAAGCAACAATGGTTTGTTTATTGAAGTTAACAGCAGAGCAACAGGTAAAGGAGTGATGTAAAGCAGTTCTTGGATGTGAATGAGAAGGTAATACTGTCCTTTCATTGTGTTTCAGATGCAGATGGAGACTGGCACTGGAGATTGATGGCAGAGACACTCACACACACACAGGCAGGTAGGAACACGAGGAGTACAGGAGACGATGGAGACGATGGAGACGAATGTAGCAGGTAAGTATAGCGTCTGGAGTCCTTGAGGTAAGCATACATATAGTTGTAGTGCAAACGAGACCGGACAGTGAGTGTGTGTGAGTGTGGGGTTTAAATGCAGGCGGTGATGATGGTGTTGATGAACTTCAGGTGGCGGTGATTAGTAGGCTGGTGATTGAGTGCGTGGGTAAGGGAGTGAGGTGGAACCTGACGTGTCTGTGACAATATCACTGTTATCACAATAATTTCCAGCTCTTGTTCTTCAGCATACAGATAGGCTGTAACTTTGTGCTAGGTCTGTTGTTCAGCAGATTTATTGTTGAGATATGACTTCCCTTTAACTCTGCATGCTTTCTTTATATGCCCAGTCTTTCCATAATTGTGACATTTAGAATTTTTAAAATAACATTCCTGAGCATTGTGGTTTTTGCCTTTACAACAATAGCATAATTGACTCTGGTGAAGAACAGTCTTTTCATTTACCTTATGCACCCTTGCTGCTGTTTTCCTCAGTTGTTGCGTGTCACGATCTGCAGTCTCCATGCTGAGAACAATTTCAAGTGCACATGCGAAAGTGAGTGTGTCCTTTGACATGCTTCACTTTGGATTCTGATAAAACGAAGCAATCATGTAGAGCCTCATCCAAACTTGCACCAAAGTCACATTTCGACGCATTTCGTCCAGCAACATACTTGGACACAGTTTCATGGGGCTCTTGGACACAGTACTGAAATCGGTAACGTTTAGCTATTATCAACAGCTTTGGTTCAAAATTGGCCTTAAGAATATTCACAGTTTCTTCAAATGTTTTATCCTTTGGCTGAACCAGATTTCGTAGTATTCCATACGTGGAAGCTCCCACAGCAATCATCCATGTCATTTGCAATCATGAACAGTTCCACTCGTCACTTACACTAGATAACGTTACATGAAGCACCATCACTTCAAAAGAATTATATTTGAATCTAGACCTCTGAGTAATACTGAAGATATTGCTATAAATTACAGCAACACCTCCCCATTTGCCTTTCAGACGAAGCTTGTGTTTATAACAGTACGTTGAGGGGTGGACTCATTTAAAATAATAATTGTCTGAACACAAGTGTTACTGGTATTGTCCATAAATAGCATTGTTTTTATTCCATTCACCTTGTTGAGCGTGTGAAGTTGCACCAGATTAATTATACTATATCGTCTGGACTTAGCCAGGTTTTTGTCAAACACAGCACATCTAGGCTATGATCTGTAATCATATCATTTACAATAAGTGCTTTTGAAGAAAGGGATCTAATATTCAGCAACCCAAGCTTTATCATTTGTTCATCTGTGTTATATCTGTTTTTTATTTGTTGAACATCAATTAAATATTTACCCTTAAATGGGTTTGGGAGTTTTTTGTATTTACTAAATCGGGGAACAGACACAGTTTCTATGTGATAATATCTAGGTGAAAGAGTCTCTATGTGTTGGGATTTATTCAATTCAATTCAATTCACATTTATTTGTATAGCGCTTTTCACAATACATATCATTTCAAAGCAGCTTTACAGAGAATGCATGTCAAAATTACAATATTAGAAGAATGCAGTTAGCAAATAATGTAATAATTTGTGCAATTAATTTACAAATACTGTTAGCATTTAATTTTAAGGTAGAAGCAAAGAGCTCCTGGAAAAATGAAATACATCAACAATAATTAGGATATATAGAAATTTGGGAATGTGCATGGTGTATCTTCTGAGGTCTTCGCAGGAGTTGGCGCCGTCTCTTCATAGGTGTTGGTCATCTGAGGTCTTCTTAAGAGGTTGGATCCAAACTGAAGCTGATGTCCTCTTTAGTCACCTTGGGACGGGTGTCCCGAGGTAAAACAGAAAAGCAAATAGAGAATAATTAGCGTAGCTGCTGTTCATAACATTAAGCAAAGATACATGCAATTGATCTGACATGAAATGCATTATGTGAACGCTTGGCTAAAGAATGCGTCTTTAATCTAGATTAAACTGGGTGAGCGAGTCTGAGCCCCGAACATTATCAGGAAGGCTATTCCAGAGTTTAGGAGCCAAATGTGAAAACGCTCTCCCTCCTTTAGTGGACTTAGATATCCTAGGTACAACCAGAAGTCCAGAGTTTTGTGATCTTAAAGAGCGTGAAGGATTGTAGGGCGATAGAAGATCAGTTAAGTACACAGGAGCTAAACCATTAAGAGCCTTATAGGTCATTAGCAATACTTTATAATCGATACAGAACTTAATGGGTAACCAGTGTAGAGATGATAAAATTGGTGTTATATGATCATATTTTCTTGACCTGGTAAGAACTCTAGCAGCTGCATTTTGTACTAATTGTAGCTTATTTATTGCAGAAGCAGGACAACCAGCTAATAATGCATTACAGTAATCTAGTCGAGACGTCATGAAGGCATGAACTAACTTTCTGCATCAGAAACAGATAACATATTCCATATCTTAACAATGTTTCTGAGGTGGAAGAAGGCTGTTTCTGTAACATATGAAATATGATTTTCAAAGGACAAGTTGGTGTCTAATATAACACCCAGGTCTTTAACTGTCGAGGATGGAGTAACAGTACATCCTTCTAAATGCCGATTCTAGTCTGAGAGATTCTGTGTACAGGTTTTTGGCCCAATAAGTAATACTTCAGTCTTATCTGAATTTAATAGAAGAAAATTACTATTCATCCAATGTTTTACTTCTTTAATGCACTCTTTCAGATTGGATAATTTAGAGATTTCATCTGGTTGTGTTGAAATATATAACTGAGTATCATCGGCATAGCAGTGGAAACTAATTCCATGTTTTCTTATAATATTGCCGAGTGGCAGCATGTAGATTGAAAATAGCAGAGGGCCTAACACATTTATCTGACTTCTGTGACATGAGGCAGCTAGCAGACGGTTGGTTTAGCCAGTCTGTCTGCTTCCTGACCTGGGCCCCAGTTTGTCATATTTCAGCTCTAAGACTATGTGCCATATTACTAGAAAGAAGAGCGGCACCATCCCAGGAGGGATGGATACCATCTCTTTTCAACAGGTCAGGTCTGCCCCAAAAACGTTTCCAATTGTCTATATACCCTATATTATTCTGCGGACACCACTTAGACAGCCAGTCATTAATTGATGTCAGCCTGCTAAGTACCTCATCACTCCAGCGAACAGGAAGGGGGCCAGAGCAAATTACAGTGTCTGACATCGTACTTGCGAGCTCACACACCTCTTTAAAGGTGACCTATAATGCCCCTTTTGACAAGATGTTATATAAGTCTCTGGTGTCCCCAGAAGGTGTCTGTGAATTTTCAGCTCAAAATACCCCACAGATCATTTATTATAGCTTGTCAAATTTGCCCCATTTAGGTGTGAGCAAAATCAAGCCGTTTTTGTGGGTGGGTTGCTTTAAATGCAAATGAGCTAATGCTCGCCGCCCCCAAGCTCTCTCATTCCAATACACAATACAGCTGCTAACACAGCTAATAACTCGATGGATCAAACTGTTCTTGATGCAGCATATAACAGAGGTATAGCATGTATTTTCTGTATGTTTGCTAAATTCGATTCTGAATGATTCTGAAGCGTGATATGTTAAGGTGGCTAAAGCTACAGAGAGACTCGATAACAATGAATGCTTGGTGTGTTCAGGGCTTTAGAGTATTTGCAATTAGCATTAGCCAGCACTTTTAAATTTGCTTTGATGTCAGGCTCTCTGGCTCCCAGCAAACATGTGACTATGGTGGTTGGTGTCTCTATTTTCAAGTTCATGTATAGAATCACCAATAACTAGGGCACTTTCAACAGGATTCTCAGTGGGTGCGTCACTGAGTGGAGAAAACGAGTTTGAAGTTCTAATTGAAGGGAACAGCGGTGTTTTGCCCCGCGACTATGCTGTCTCAGTCACCCATTTGCCCTGCTGCATGTGCTCTACAGCCAGAACCGAACAATGTACGGGGTTCACTAAGCTAGTCACATCCAAAACATACTATTCTTGATTAAAGTTTGGATGTGTGTCTCTAATTCTGAAATCTTCTCCATCAGCCTGACTATTTCCCTGCATTTATGAAATGTGAATCCTTCATCGCTGACAGAGACAGCTATACTAAACATGTGACAGGCAGTGCAAGTGACAATAAAATGAGAGGATGACATGACTTGTCATCATGAGTTGTTTCATGGACTCGTAAAAAAAGAGCGCACAAGAGAAAAAGACGGTAGGCACGGATGACAAGTTAATAGGCTAGCAAAATGATAATGTGTTGTGGCAAAAATAAACAAATCACCAGACTCACTGTGTAAGAAACAAACTCAATCCAAATGTCTTTTAAAGATTTATTTCTTGCAAGAAAGATCAGACAGTCATACAAGCTCTAAGAGAGCTGGTAGAGTGAAAGATAGATAAGAGCTTTTCTCCGTTGCTCTTATACCCCTAATCTTCAAGGTTGAAACCTTATTCTCACCCATATTTGGCCCACAAAAAAAAACTCTGTTCCACCTTTCATGTGACAACCCCTGCTTTCTTATTTATGTTATCCTTTTCAGTTGCCTTGCCTCCCAACCAAAAAATAACGACCCCAAAGGTGAAAGGTTTCTTTACCTAAAGTTTCACACAAATCATACAACAGAGGTTCAGTACTTCAGAATACGTAATTCAACCTTGATCGTGTTTTTGGAGGAGACATGCACATTTTAAAATTTCCACTACAATAGCAATTTAGATTAAAGATTAAAAGCTTAATGTGATATTCAATATTAGGCAATAACAGATATATGGTAATGAGTAAGTTAGAGCTTTTTCACTGGAGGAAGCGTTATTATGAATTATGGACTCATATTTTGTCCAGAAGCAACAGTTTAAAGTTCAAACGCCTTAATGAGGGATTTGTTTCTGATGGACTGAAGTCGTGTGGATTAAGGACACATGCAGAACAGCAAAGGTTTCTTCTCTGCGATCCATGTGCTGAATTCACAGCTCATCTGGTTGTCTGCGTCCTGCGTCCGGAGGTCAGCAGAGGACAGAAAGTGCGGTGGGCGATGAAACATTTAAAGAGTTTCAAAACATCTGATATGAAGAAGTCGATTCATCATCAGAGTCATCGTTGTGCTTTAACTTATTGCGATGGTAAGCCTAACTTGATTATCTTTCAGTGAATCAGCTGTCAAAGAAGGAGAAGTTGTTTCATTTTGCAACCCAGTCAGATGACTTGTGTCTTTGTTAGAAAACTTTAGCAAATAACCAGAAGACAGCAGAGATACTGCTGATACAGTGCAATATAATGATGGCAAATGAGAAGTCCAAAACTGACTGAATTACTAATTTTAAAATGCTTAATTTCTCCAATATTCACTCAAAATTCATTTGAAACCAGAAATTGTGCATCTTTCCATTTACAAATCTAAATTTGACTCTGACATGCTGCTCAAAAATCGGCCTGACCACTGGGAAAAGTCTCAGTTCCATCTATCATCAGTCCATACCTGGTTACAGTCCAGATAAACCAGATATATAATACACCTATTTATATTTCAACAGGGTTTTACACTTCAGAATAATCTGTTTATAGTTTACTCTCATACGTTATCATTTTAGACACAGTAATAAACAGGGTTTCTGCGGGTCTTGATTCACCCTTCCACAAAATAAGGCCTTAAAAAGGTCTTAAATCAAGCGTAGATAGTATTAAATTCATAAAGGCATGACATTAAATGTTGCATGCACTGCAAAAAAAAAAAAAAATTAATAAAATTATCCTGTTTTCCAATACAAATATGCTTAAATCAACATATATTTACTTGAAATGCAAATGAAGATGCTGAATTGAACAAAATGTAAGTTTATACTTAAGAAGAGCAAATATATCAGTGAACTATGACTTTGAAATAATTGATTTTTCTGAGCTTTTTGGCAGATATTTGTTCTTGTTTCAATCATAAACTCACTTCATTTTGATCAGTTTCTCTGAAAACAACACTTATCTTTTGATATTTTGCTTTTCAATGCGTCTTGATTTAAACTTCAGACATTTTTACTGGAAAACAAGACAAAAATATTGAAGAAGAATAGCACTCTTTTTGCAGTAGAAGTTATTTCCATACACTAGCTTTTTGTAAAATGTATTAAAACGTTATGGAGATCTGTTTGAAGGTGCATTTTAAAACTGTTGTTAATAAAACTCATTTCCTGCTCCATTAGACATTTATTTATGAACACATTGACATTCCCTTCAGTTGGTTTTATTTACTTGGTCTTCAAGAGGTTTTTAAATGACTTCATTAAACCTGCAGAAACCCTGAATAAACTATTTTCCTAATTCATATATGAAGCCCACATGAGTATTGCCGATTTAGTTGATTAATACTTAAAACACACAAAACAACATATTGCTTTGAGCATAAACTTTTATTGCTTCAAAATCAAAGCAGCAAAGCATGTAGAAAAGTCATGAACCCAATTTCAACACATTTCCTTTTTTCTTTTTTTCCTTTTTTTTGTAAAGAACAATGGATGTTGAATTATTATTATTATTTTATGTGCACTTTTCCCTCACTGAAAGCTGATGGGGACATGCTGGTCGCCATATTTTAAGAAAGATCCACATGAATGCGTAATAGTTGTGGATATATGTGCACAAGCTGCAGTCGTGAAGCATTTGTAACCCCTGGTCTACATCACACGTGTGTGATCTTCATGGTGATGGCCTTCAGAGATTTATAGTTTTTCTTCCAGTAGTACCAGTTGGCTGCAATATACAAAGTGCTACCATTATCTTTCCCCCACAAATACTGACCAGTGGGGTTTGTGTGATAACAGCCCTTAAACCAAAACCCTCCTCCCCATTTTAAAGCACAGTTTTCACTGCCCTGAAGGTCTTGGTCTTTGTCAAAGGTGGAGAACTGTATTCCATTGTGGTAACTCAGAGAGTCACCTGCAGAAACGAGAAACTTTCATTATAGAGACACTTTCATTTAGACATCTTAAAAATAAATAAATAAATAAATAATCTAGTTCGTGTAGATTCATCATTTTAGTCACACAACTGAAAACTGGAAAATTAAACATTTGTAGATTGTTTTACCTGCTCCTCCATTTACAAAGCCGCTGACATGCAGTTTGTACCCATCAGACTCGGCGTCCACAGAGAAGGACTCGTACACAGCGTAAGCCTTCGTCCCATCAAAGTCCTCCAGATCTACTCTCAGTTTATACCGATTCCTGCGTGTCAGCAGGTGAATAAACTCTAAACCTGTTGAAATCATGAAATGAAACCAGTTTAGTATGCTAACTAATGCCCAAATAAATCTGCATTTATACTATGGTCCAGAATAAGGGAAATTCACACGACAACAATGTACTAAAAACTGAAAATTTTTTCCTTTGTGTTTTTCTCATTCACACAGATCAGCAGAAATGACTAAAACACTTTATTCTGCTGCCAGGCCAGTAGTAGTTAGCAATGTCACTTTACATGACGTAACCGTTTTCACAAATTTGTTTTGCCAAAAACGTCACAAAAACACTCACCCAGCCAGTGTTCACCTTCTTTATTACCAAAACCCCGTTTATAACTGTCCCATGGCCTAAAGAAATTCACCTCGCCGTCCATTCGCTTGAGAATCACCTGAAACATTCATAAATTATTCATCGCTTTCACACTCATTTCACACCATTCATCTTTTTAATTAGATGTTCATGGTGTAAAGATTTAAAAAAGCTTTTTACTTTTTTTAAGTTGACAAGCTTTCATTTCTGACCCTAGCATCACCAAATGCGTGACAGTCTGTTATGGAACTATTAAATTCAGTAAAATAAACAAAGACAAATAAAAGCACAATTTTCAAATGATTGACAATTTGGATAATAGTTTACAATGTTACTATTAAATATGCAAATGGTATCATTCACGCTGCTAATGAAATAAGGTCTCGAGATAAAACACTCTTGCTCAGATTGAAACTCTTACCGTCCAGTGGCCTTTGCTGTGATTTTCTCCGCTGGGGATCATGTCACAGTAGATCTGCACCGGTCCATCTATTGAGGAGACGGTGTACACGCCACTGTCATTTTTCCCACTTGAATAAACATCAGAGCAGTCAGTGGCAAGAAAGCAATTAGAGTTGACCACTTCAGTCCCCATCAACACGGGAAACACCGCAGACAAACACAGCAACACCTGAGAGACACACACAACTGATGTTTTATGTCTGACTAAATCTTACTTACATTCTTACACACAAAAACTCACAATCATGTTTGAGAAGTTTCTTCAGAGATTCAGCTCAGAGGATTCAGTGAGATTTGCTCCTGAAATACAGTTCAGACAAAATGAAATTGCCTTTAGTTGCACATGAATAAATTATGTCATTAAAGAAAAAAGACCAGAGACCTGCATCATTTTCAAAATGACCAGAAATAAAACTCACCGTATGAACTGAGAATCTATTGAATGTTCAGGCGAGAGACGTGTCTTTAAATATCTCTCCGACTGTCAGGATCCTCCTCTGTATTTGCCAAAAAAAAAAAAAAACTAAAAAACTAAAGCTTACCTTCAAATCTTCATTGGACAGTCATGGGTTAGATGCCATAAAAGGAAAAGTTTTTGTTTATTTTTGCCCCCTTTTTTTTGGCAACCTGCTTTATCAAAAGACACATTTATTTCATCTGATAGTGATGATAAAGTGATTGTGTGGAACCAATTGCAACAGACCCCTTAAGAAAAAGAGTTAAAAACCCTTAGTGATAATGTGTATGTTCTTAGCTTAAGGTGTTTGTTCCAACCAGGTCCTGATGACTTTTTGACATGCAAACATTCAAAAATCTTTAACATGATGTTGGTGACTAAACATGCAGTGACAAATCAAACTGATGTACTTTGTGGTAGTGCTACATAATTGTAGTATTCATGTATTTTTACACTCTCTGGTTCTCATACCATTCTTTGGTCAGCAGGTCTCTCTTGTAAAACATTTAAACCTCAACCGGACTAAACTAGACAGGGCTTAATAGTAATAATTAAAAATATAGCTGCAAGTAGAAATCAAGGGGCAAAGCAAAAAGAAGGCACGATAAGTCATGCCAGCATTGCTGGGATCATCAGACCAACTGCAACAATGAGCAATTAAAGACATTAAGATGATTTTAGGCAAAATGGCTGAAAAATCAAGAAGACAATCACTAGTAATATGATTTAATGGTTTATAACTTTCGACCAATAGGTGGCGCTGTTATGACATTGATGTGGTGTGGTCAGAGTGAGGTGATAATGACACATGCAAAGTTTAGTGTCAATATGACAAAGCACTGCAGAGATACAGCCTCAGAGTGTTTGTGGCATCATGCCATCAACACGAGATCCATAAATTTTTGCCGGCATGTTGTGAAGATGATACAATTAAATTGTTCTGAAAACTGGACCAACGTTCTAGGATGATTTGAAAAAGTAGGTTTAAAAAGATCAAAATGCCGGACAGGAAGATCGGCCGACTATGGCAAATATGGTATCCATGGAATCTATTAAGACCATTATAATAGGTAAAATTAATCAAGAGTTATTCCATATTTGGAAATCTATATCGATAGTTCAAATGTCACAAAAATGAGTTTGGAAACACTTTTTGTCTTGAAAAGGGGCTTTAATGCAAATAAATGTGGTGTCACATGACCGAATTAGCCTATACACACAGCGTCCGCACATTCATGTGTTGCTCCTGTTAAAGCTCTGTAGTTCAAAGGTGCATCACAAGGATGAGGAAAAGTTTTCAATGCTGACAAAAAGAAAGGTAAAATAAAAATACAGAACGTATCTGAATAAATAAAAGTAATGTCATAAAAGCGTGAGTTTGTTTCGATTTAATGATCAGAAACGGTTCTGGGGTGTGTTTCCCAAAGCGATCTGTGGTCGCAAGCCAATAGAGTTCAATGGGACTTGCGATCATAGATGACTAACGATGCTTTGGGAAACGCACCCCTGGGCTGCATGACAAATGAAAATCACAAACATGACACTTGTAAATAAAATATAATTTTATAAGTGCAATTTATTAATGTAGAATTTGATCTCAAATAAAGTCAGATGAGCTGTTCCACCTCGCTGTCGTCTTCTTATATATTTCCTATTTAATAACACAATAGATTGGACTTGCGATCATAGTACACAGCACAGAGACAGCACTCATAAAGATAATAAATGATATTCGCCTAAACACAGATAGGGGTAAATTATCAGTGCTGGTTCTTCTCGATGTCAGTGCTGCGTTTGACACTGTCGATCACAACATACTTCTTGACAGGCTGGAAAACTGGGTTGGGCTTTCTGGGATGGTCCTTAAATGGTTCAGGTCATACTTAGAAGGGAGAGGTTATTATGTGAGTATCGGTGACCATAAGTCTGAGTGGACATCCATGACATGCGGAGTCCCTCAAGGTTCAATACTTGCACTCCTCCTGTTCAACCTATATATGCTGCCACTGAGCCAAATAATGAGAAAGAACCAAATTGCATATCACAGCTGTGCAGATGACACCCAGATTTACCTAGCCCTATCACCTAACGACTACTGTCCCATTGATTCCCTGTGCCAGTGCATTGATGAAATTAAAAATTGGATGTGCCTAAACTTCCTTCAGTTAAACAAAGACAAAACTGAAGTTATTGCGTTTGGAAACAAAGATGAAGTTCTCAAAGTGAACGCATACCTTCACTCTAGGGGTCAAACAACTAAAAATCAAGTCAGGAAATCTTGGTGCGATTTTGGAGTCAGACCTGAGTTTCAGTAGCCATGTAAAGACATTAACTAAATCAGCATATTATCATCTCAAAAATATTGCAAGAATTAGATGCTTTGTCTCCAGTCAAGACTTAGAGAAAATTGTTCATGCTTTAATCACCAGCAGGGTGGATTATTGTAATGGGCTCCTCACTGGTCTTCCCAAAAAGACCATAAGACAGCTGCAGCTCGTACAGAATGCTGCTGCCAGGATTCTGAGCAGAACCAGAAAACATGAACACATCACACCAGTCCTCAGGTCCTTGCGCTGGCTTCCAGTTACATTTAGAATTGATTTTAAAGTACTGTTACTTGTTTATAAATCACTCAATGGCCTAGGACCTCAATACATTGCAGATATGCTCATAGAATATAAACCTAACAGATCACTCAGATCATCAGGATCAAGTCACTTAGAAATACCAAGGGTTCACTCAAAGCAAGGAGAGTCTGCTTTTAGCTGTTACGTCAGCCGCAGCTGGAACCAGCTTCCAGAAGAGATTAGATGTGCTTCAACAGTAGCCACATTCAAATCCAGACTCAAAACATATCTTTTTATCTATGCATTTGCTGATTGAGCACTGTGCTATGTCCGAACTGTTTGCATTTTATTTTATACATATTATCTTTTTATTCTTTTAATCCCTTTTCCTGTTTTTATTTCATTTTTAATGTATTTTATATCTTTTTGTATCATCTTGTTATTTTAATGCATTTTATATATTGCTGTCTGGTTGAAAGAGCTGGAAGAATTAGGAAGAAAGCATTTGTGATTAGGTTAAAATTTGGTAAATTTGGATAAGGGGACAAACCATGGGGAAATTTGAGCTGTGGTGCATGGTTAAGATATCTCTGGATTACAGTCAGGACACTGTCCAAAGGGAAATTTGAACTGCGTTGCATAGATAAGATATCTCCGGAAGGGAGATTAGGGCTGTGTGTGCAGTTTGAGGTGTCTTGGCAAAAGGGGAGATTGAAACTTTGTTTATCAGTTTGAAGTGCCTTAACAGGTAGCGGTTCTGTCGTGTGAGGAAGATCCATTTAGATCTGCTCTGATGGATAGATCCATTTAGATCCACTCTGACGGACAACAACAACAACAACAACAACAAAACAACAACAACAACAAAACTCCCCAAGACTTCCTAGCTCATCCATCCAGATAGCAAAATTCTCTGTTTTTACTGTTATTTCTATTCCTTATGTTCTATTTTTATTATTCCTCTTTATGTAAAGCACTTTGAATTACCATTGTGTATGAAATGTGCTATACAAATAAAATTGCCTTGCCTTGCCTAGCTAGGTTGGCTTGTATGTTTGGTGCGGAATGGGTGCAGTAGGGGGCCCTTCTCATTCATTTCTATGATATCCGCAAACTATGACTGACCGTCGTACATCTCTGAATGAAATTCAATGACGTCAATGCTGTAATGTGATTGGTTATCAGTGCTCACATGATCCAAGTTAGCTGTAACACTTTCTCCAAGCGTAAAGCCACAGACCCTCATATCTCCCAATAATAAGACCATCTCTGCAAACACAGCAACACCTCAAACACAGTGTTCAAATCGCCCCCTATACCCTTAGATAGGGCACTATTTGAGGGGACAGCCAGTTGAGTGAGTTCTTCAACCATTTGCCACTTGACTCCGGGCGTGGGAGTCATCTACCGGGGAGTCATCCCCGGAGTGTCAAGCTGGATTTTTGGGATAATAGAATGAGCCTACTTGCTCAAGTTCACTCACAGACCACCTCACTTCATGGCCATGATTAACACTTTAGTCTCAGATGACAGTTCTCATGTCCTAAGAGCCGAAGTTCAGTCTCTGCTGGAAAAAGGAGCCATATAGTGAGTTCCTGATGGAACACAGCGAGTCAGGCTTTTACAGCCGCTACTTCCTCGTCCCCAAGAAGGATGGTGGCTTCAGGCCCATCCTTGATCTGAGATGTCTCAATCGTGCCCTCATGAGATGGCCTTTCAGATTGTTAACAATGAAACAAAGCCTCACACAAATTCGCCCAGATGTTTGGTTTATATCAGTTAATGTGAAAGACACTTACTTTCATATCCAGATAGCCCCCATTACAGACTGCTCTTAAAATTTGCATTCGAGGGGGTGGCGTACCAATATACAGTCTGTAGCTCAAACTGCTGGTTCTGATAGAAAGGTGTCAGTATACACAGTGCATCAGTTTGTTGCGTATGGTGCTGCATAGCTGCAGGCCAGTCAGGGTGACCATGCTGACCCCTGTCCACCGCTGAAAGAGCCAACAGTGGACACGTGACCATCAGAACTGGACCATGGAGCAATGGAAATAGGTGGCCTGGTCTGATGAATCATGTTTTCTTTTACATCACGTGGATGGCCGGGTGCGTGTGCGTCTCTTACCTGGGGAACACATGGCACCAGGATGCACTATGGGAAGAAGGCAAGCTGGCGGAGTCAGTGTGATACTTTGGACAGTGTTCTGCTGGGAAACTCTGGGTCCTGCTATCCATGTGGATTTTACTCTGAAATGTACCACCTACCCAACACAATATTAGGAAGGTGGTCATAATGTTATTCCTAATTGGTGTATACCGTATATGTTGATTTTGTACTTTGAAAACCATTTTGAAATAAATAAAATCAATTTAAAAAATATAAAATGTGTTTCTTTGAAATCTAACCTCAATAGTTAAATCAACAGAAGTTCACCCAAGGCTGCTTGGAGAGATAATAGGTGGAAAAATTCAACATTTGAATTTCAAAACATCTGTTATGAAAAAGTAAACTCATTGTCAGAGTCATTGTTGTGCATCATTCTAGCGAAGTTGCTTTTTTGCTGTGTTTTGCAACCTGCTCAGGTCAGTGATATCTTTATAAAACTTTGCCCATGTCTAACCCATATGGTTTGGCCAAGAGGGTGCATATGTATTTCCCCATTCAGAAACCATAGATTACCTATGTGGGTACTACCTTGGGCCCGTGTAGACAGCCTATATGGTACTGATTGTGGTTGCTCAGGTCTGATAGTAGCCTCTCAAAGTATACTCAGCCCTTGTTGCAGCTCATGATTGGCCTCCTCCAACTGTCTGACAGCAGAGCAGAGCTCTTGTCATTGCTGCACATGTTG
The DNA here is from genome assembly GCA_028476615.1 of Culter alburnus. Classification (NCBI taxonomy): domain Eukaryota; kingdom Metazoa; phylum Chordata; class Actinopteri; order Cypriniformes; family Xenocyprididae; genus Culter; species Culter alburnus. Next base: position 27,304 of record JAOTNS010001657.1, on the reverse strand, counting down.
AAAACAGTCAGGAAGACTATTAGACAACAATAAATATCAACAGTGTATAAATAATATAGTTATATACAGTATATGTTGATTCTGTATAAGTAGACTAAACATTTGAAATAAATTAATTAAATAAATTTAAAAATATGATATGTGTTTCTTTGAAATCTAACCTCAACAGTTAATTCAACAGAAGTTCACCCACCTTATATATTATAATTTATTTATTTCAGAAAGCATGGTAAAAAAGGCATGCTTTTACCTTTGACTACCACGACCTTACTAATTGTTGAACTTTATAATTGGTCAAATTTTAATTAAAGTAAAACATTAATTCAGTGACAGTGTGGTGATATAAATATGTGTATATTACTGTTAAATGATGACAATTTAATAGAAGTAAATTTACTTTAAGGCATCCTAGCTCAAAATCAGTGCTTTACTGTCAAGTGCATTTCTATATGACAAACACAATAATAATTTTGTTACCTGTATTTTCAGTAAATTCAATAATATCTGTAATTATTTGTTTCATATACTCATATTGATGGCCCTAACTCCAGCAAAATATTCATGGGTGAACTCATTGGCCGGATGGTCTGGATTTGTCCAGGGCCAAATTTTAGCCTCAGTCCAGGCCTGTTAACTAATAGCACTGTAGTAAAATAACATTAAAATCTGTAAATAGAAAGTGAAACATCATGGTGCATTTGGAAGCAAGGCTATTATAGTTAACTAAAAAAATAAAACAGAAACTAAATTTAAAACTATAAAAACATTTTCTTTACTTGAAATAAAATAAAACTTTAACTGAAATGAAATGAAAATTAGAAAAAAATATTACAGCTAGTTTCAAAAGTAACATTTGTCATTTCAAATTAGTTTAACTGTACTAAAATAATTGAAACTAAAACTGAAATAAATTAATAAAAACTATAGACATATTTTTTTTTAAAAAACTTATATTTACTAAGTTTACATAAATTTACTAAAATTACTCAGACTTTACCTAAAATTGAAATGAAAAAGAAAAATATATAAAAATAAAAGCTCATTCCAAATATTGAGCGAAACTTGTGCTTTGACTTATGCTATTTGCATTAGCACAATAATAACCTAATCTAATATCTTTAATAATAATATGCTATAAATTTCAATTTCTCAAGGTCCAAAAAAACAAACAAACAAACAAAACATTATGCTGAACGAAGGGGGTCCAAAATCCTGTCTTGCACACCCTCCTTAAAACTGTTCATGGCGCCCCTGGTCATGACCCCCCAGTTTTGAAAAGACAGCAATCAACCCCCGCACATTTGATAAGGGCTGCTTCAGAAAGCCACAAACAGCTACAAACTCTCTATATATCATCTTTTAGCTTAGGATATTTTCTTTCAAATGAGACAATTTTCACATTTCTGTGAGCTTCCGTTTCTAAATAATCAACTGTTTTGTCACAGATGTACAGAAAAGAGCACAGAGAAATATGTGATCTCCAAACCATCAATCAAAGTATGCTATCATTTTCTGAGGACATGTTGATGATGCTATATAAATCATGCCCAGAACTCAGCGTTTCCAGGGATATATGCCAATCAAGCCTACCGTCCATTCAGAAACCTAGAAATTTGACACTTAAAGGTCAGGAGGCTGATCTGTATCCTGTATTCACAATGCTTATACTCATTTTGATAGAATTATTATTATTTTGAAATGTGAAAGCACAGCAACCAATCTGATGAACTATTATTTGACAAAAAAAATGTCAAAACTATGTTTAGGATATGGCAAGGCACAGCAGGCTTGAATAAAATTGTTATTTCTGTAAATCTACATTTTGATATTGTGAAATGGATATCATTACAGTTCAAAAACTGTGTATAAACAGTGATTTCTCTGTTTCAGTTGCTGTTGAGGTTTAGTGAGCAGCAGCAGCAGCTGGCACAGCGGGCATCTCCAGGAGGCAGCAGATGATGCTGAGGTGATGCTCAAGTGAAGCTTAATACAGGTGACAAAAATGATGCACATATAAGGAGTCATATAAATCTGGAGGATGTAGATCCTGTTCTAGATTGTAATAGACCACATATATTTTATAATTTATAGAGTCGTGTGTCTCCTGAAAGAATAAAACTGATGAAAACAAAAAAGCAACTCTTTTTTGTTTCTGTTTATTATAGCACAGACAACATATATACTATCATATTTATCACTTTCAGCAGTGTTTTATGTAATTTCAAACGGTTTTCTTCAAAATGACACCGGGATATTGCATTTATACCAGTGTATATGGGTATGGGGAGACTTTAGATTTGGGTAGGTGGAAATTACATTAAAAAATGTAATATTCATTTCAACATGATAGAGAAGGCCCAAACAGTGTTTGCTGAAATCTAGAGGAAACTGTGTGCAGTGTGCTGGAGCACTCACGGCCTGAGTTATACAAGAATTTATAACAAAAATATAAAAACGCTCTTTCTTTTTTTTGGTGGGTTTATTACAGCACAGACAATATATACTATAATTTTTTATCACTTTCAGCAGTGTTTTATGTAACTTTAAAGGGTTTCCCATAAAATGACACCAATATTTTGTATTTAGAGCACTGTATGTGGGTGTGGGAAAATTTGCCATACTGTACCTGATATACAGTATATCCAAAATAACGGATATTGAATCGAATTGCAAGTTAGTGAATTGAAATGCGTAACTATGATGACAGGAAATGGTGCAAAACAGAAAACAAAGTCCAAACAGGTTGATATTGTGACATACTGATAAGCTTCATCTTTCCGTTATTGTTATAATAGTTGCAACTTGCACTCTTAAATGTAGATTGAAACCTCGCAGCTGATAATATGCTCCAGGGACCATAATCATATAACATCAGCTGAGTTAGATGGTCATTGACACTAAAAAGAAGAAAAGTCCAGAGTCTCTTAAGCTGGACAATGACACTATTTTCATCTAGAGCTGCTGTACAGCCAAAATTATGTTTCTGTTATCACTGTAGAGCTGCACTTTAAACTTGACTCACACACATACACTCACATGGTAATTTTGTATAAACGTTTATTGTTTAATTGTTGAATTTAATAAATTATTTTTTGGATGTCACATAAAAATGTACCCAGAACCCCTGAACTCCCTCCCTCCCAGAACTGCCTGAGAATAGCAGCATCGAGCCTTAAACCAGGCTGACTAAAAAGAGAAACAAAAAAAACAAATGCAACTTTTTTAAAGCACCCCACAAGTCTTTCCCGAAGAGATTTCGTGGCTTCCTGGTCACTCGGTTCATACAAAAATGTTCAATATGTACACCAGTGCCACTTCTAGCCCTTGTGCGGTCTTCGTTTGAGGGGCTACACTCAGGGTCTAATTTTGTAACTATATAATATATTTTTTAAAAAACAATGTAATTTTACTCTGTTTATTAATGTTTTTACTCAACATTTGTGCAGTTTTTGGAGGATTTGTGATATCTATTAAATGTATGTAAATAAATACATAAAGCTTTTTATGTAAAATTCACTTTATAAAAGACCCACATTTCTAACTTTAATTAATGGGGATAACATGGATAATTTGACATGGTTTAGTGTAAGATTTTTCCCCATCTTTTGGAAAAAGCAGTTTTAATACTAAATCATTTTTACCAGTAGATGCTGCAAAGCTCCACTATTTGATATTTGACTGACTGAAAGACATCTTTACACAAGTATTCTTCAGTTGGATTCATATCTAAATGTTATGAAACCACAATTATAACAATAAAAATTACTTTTTGTCAAAGTTTAACATTTTTTGTACTGTAAAAAATCAGATTTTCAATAATGTTATCAATAATGTAATCTCCAGAGACTTCGCTTAGAAATTTGACAAAATCCATTCTCAAAATCAGAAACGACGCGCAACACACATAGACAGAAATGAAGTGGCACACTTCCAACAATGCAAAAAACATCCTCAATACAAATGGACATGCTCACACACACACACGCACACACAAAATAAAAATTATTTTTATTATAAAATTATTATTGGAAAAACTGATTTTGTCCAGTACAAAAAATGCTAAACTTTGACAAAAAGTAATTTTTATTGTTATAATTGTGATTTCATTATATTGTTATCCCCATGAATGAAAGTTAGAAATGTGGGCCTTTTATAAAATAAATTTAACATAAAAAGCTGTTTTTGTATAAAAAACCTATTGAAAAAAAGTCTTTATTTATTTATTTATTTATATAAATTCAAAAAAATATCACAAACCCTACAAAACTGTTGAATGAAAACATTAATACACAGAGTAAAATTATTATTTTTTTTAAATAATAAATGTTACAAAATTAAATTTTGTTGCCTGGGGTCTCCACAGACCCCGAAGGCCATGAGAAACTTTTTTTTTTTTTTTACAACAACATAAAAACAAGATATCATTACAATTTTTTTTTATTTGTAAATCTTAAAAGTGTTAACCGCCGTACAAAGTCTCATGCCATTTGGACAAAGAGAACATTTTTTAATTCGAGCAAACATCATTTGCGGGTCAAAAAGACCCCGAAGACCATATGAGGGCTAGAGAGGTGAGGGCATCAACACAACTGAACAGAGTCACTGGACGATCTAAAACTCGTCCTTTTCGCCCTGTTTGTCGCCCTCTTCTGGTGGCAGGCCACTCGCGCTGCCGTACAGCTTGCTCACGATGGGCTGCACGACCTCCTCCAGCTCCTTCTTCTTGGCCTGGAAGTCTTCGAGTTCTGCTTCCTGATGAGACTCCAACCACTCGATCTTCTCCTCGACCGCCTTCTCGATGGCTTCTTTATCTTCGGACGACAGCTTGCCGGCGAGCTTCTTCTTGTCGCCGATCTGGTTCTTCAGAGAGTAGGCGGAGTACTCCAGCTCGTTGCGGGCTTCGATGCGCTCCTTCAGCTTCTTGTCCTCGTCAGCGAAGCGCTCGGCCTCGTTCACCATGTGCTCAATGTCTTCGGGTGTCAGGCGGTTCTTGTCGTTGGTAATGGTGATCTTGTTCTTGTTTCCAGTGCCTTTGTCCTCAGCAGTGACGCGGAGGATGCCGTTTATGTCAATGTCAAAGGTGACCTCGATCCGAGGGACGCCGCGGGGTGCAGGACGGATGCCGGTCAGGTCAAAGGTTCCCAGAAGGTGGTTATCCTTGGTCAGGGGACGCTCACCTGGAAACAGGCAGAAATAGAGTGAAAACCAGAACTGATTCTATTCAGAAGATTGAAACGGCCTAAAGTGTAGCAAAATGTATAAATGTTCGCTAAAATCATTGGCTTACCTTCATAAACTTGGATGGTCACGGTTGACTGGTCGTCAGAAGCAGTGGAGAAGATCTGGGATTTTTTGGTGGGCACGACGGTGTTCCTGGGAATAAGCTTGGTCATCACTCCCTCATCAGTCTCAACACCGAAGGTAAAAGGGCACACATCCAAAAGCACCAGGTCACCTGATCAGCAGGATTCAGTCATTAATCATCTCACAAAAAAAGGTTGACTAAGAACTTTACATATAATTTACCATATATATACATAAACTTTATTTTATATAGCGCCTTTACAGGTAACCTCTCAAAGCGCTTTACAGACATAGAGATAAAAAAAAGAAATAAAAATCATATACATGGCAGTACATGTACATTTACGTATACCATATATACACATATGTATATATATATACACACACACACACATATATATATATATATATATAATATATATATATATATATATATATATATATATATATATATATATATATATATGCATGCATGCATATACACACCCACATACCCACAAACACCTTCAACAATTAAATCACATAAATGCTATCCTAAAAAAGTGGGTTTTAAGGACTGACTTAAAAACACTAAAAGATTTGACCTGTCTTATCTCAATGGGGAGAGAATTCCAAAGTTTAGGTGCACAAACGGAAAAAGCCCGGTCACCCATAGAGCGCAAATGAGTAGGAGGAACAACCAAATGGCTAGAATCAGAGGAACGGCGATCACGTCTCGGAGTATAGACAGTTAAAAGTTGTGACAAATAATGCGGAGCCATTCCATGTAAGGCCTTGTAGGTCAGCATAAGAATTTTAAAATCAATCTGGATCCTGACAGGGAGCCAGTGTAGAGACTCTAAAACTGGAGAAATATGGTCCCTAGTCCTGGTCCTTGTCAGGATCCTAGCGGCCGAATTTTGAACGGATTGTAATTTGTTCAAGGTAGATTTTGGGATCCCAGCAAGAAGTGCATTGCAGTAATCGTTGCGTGAAAAAACAAGGGTTAATCAGTTTTTCAGTAACAGGGGGCGCAGTCTTACAATATTTCTTAAATGAAAATATGAATTTTTAATGGTGTTTTGTACATGAGAATCAAATGTTAAGTTCGTATCAAAAATCACCCCCAAATTTTTTAATTTTGTTTGAAATTTTAGCACAGAGCCTTCCACATTAATGGTTAAAGGACCAGATTTATTCACTTGATGGGGAGAGCCGATAAGTATCACTTCTGTTTTCTCACAGTTAAGACAGTTTTGAGACATCCAACTTTTTATCTCAGAAATGCAGTGTTCAACAAAACCAATAGCTGCATTAACAGCAGTTTTTGTATGAATATAAATTTGGGTGTCATCAGCATAAAAATGGAAATTAAGACCAAGAGATCTCAAAAGCTGACCAAAAGGAGAGATGTACATGCTAAAAAGAAGGGGACTCAGAATTGAACCCTGAGGGACACCAAATTGAACTGAACCAACTTCGGACCGACATCCACCCAAGGCAATAAACTGTCTACGGTCGGAAAAATAAGACGTAAACCATTTTAATACAGTATCATTAATTACCAAAGGGTAGATTCCATGCAAGTGAGTAATAGACAGTGATCTACTGAGTCAAAGGCTGCAGTTAAATCAAGAAGGATCAATATTGAAGGACAGCCAGAATCCACAGCAATCAACACGTCATTCGTAACTTTAACTAGAGCAGTTTCACTGCTATGGAAGATATATAAACTTCTTTATTACTATACATTTATTTCATAATACAGTAGTCAACATTTGAAGTGGATCAAAACCTTTCATCAAAGTTGTTGTAAAACCTTCTTATCAGGACATCTTGGTTCTTAGGACAACTTTGATTAACTTTTTTGATCCACTTCAAATGTTGACAACTATATATTTAATTCATATAATTTAAAATATTTATATATATAAAATCTAGTATGTAATTAGATTTTTTAATTAAAATGTAATAATATAAGTAAATAATGTAAAAATAAGCAAAAATAAAATAAGTGGGTGTTTACGTGATGCTGTTTTCAGTTTAAAAAAAGTAAATTTCATGCGTTTTGGTCATTCTTTTACACCGCAACAGTTTTTTGGGACCTGAAAACGCAAACATTTGAAAACAGGTTTTGAAATCAATACCATTATCATCTCTGTGTAAACTACAAAAATGCGAATTTGGGAAAAAGTTGATGTCATGCACATGCGTGTTACGTGTTCAGTATATAGATGCATAGTGTTTCTTTACAAAGTGACATCGCCATCTACTGGCCAGGCAGCAGAATAAAGCGGTTTTAGTCATTTACACAGATCCGTGTGAACTGGGATTGTTTTGATAATGTTGTCTGTACGCAGAAAACACAAAGAAAATTTTTTTCAGTTTTTAGTACATCATTGTCATGTAAATGTAATCAAACAATCACTAATGATGTAGTGCACTTCTCCACAACCTATGGCAGGGTGAAAGTCACTGCTGTAAAGTGAGAAGCGATGCGATGGATTTATAACACAAAAGTTAAACCGAGAGCATCATTTTGAAATGGAATACAGCACAAAAATAATTTTAACTTGATTATTTTGTTGTCATAGTCGATGGAAGATTTAGTGGTAATTGATTTTATTGTTCTTTATTCAGAGCTTTTGGACGTGGATACAATCTCACCGGTGTCCTCTTCTCCGGACAGAACTCCGGCCTGAATGGCGGCTCCGTACGCCACAGCCTCTTTGAGGTTGATTCCTCCAGAAAGCTCTTTGCCGTTGAAGAACTCTTTACCAGCTGCTGGATCTTGGGGATTCGAGTGGAGCCACCGACCAAGACGATCTCATCGATGTCAGACCTCTTCATGTCAGCATCTTCCAGAGCCTTCTGCACTAGTTTCATGGTGGAGCGGAACAAATCCTGCGAGGGAAAACACAAAAAACACGGTTTATTTTAGAATTGTTAATAAAAACTCATGTATTTATTAGGGGTTTAACGGTACATATATTCATCCCGGTCCATACTGTATGAACATTACGGTTCAGTTCATGCAGTTAAATGACAAAAAACTGGCTTGAGAAAGACAACATTTTGTTCTACAATTTAAACTTATTATTAGTGGTGCTTGCCAAAGGCAAAGCATCACTATTGTTCTCTTGCATGCTTATTATTATTCCACTACTTCGGCACACTACTCCTCCTGCAGCGCTTGTCATAGACCTATGAATGAGGTGACTGTGACTTTTATAACCGATCGGGTGTACGATCTTCAACTGGTGGGCGAAAAAGTGAGCGAAAAAATCCAATAGACTTAACATTGGGGCGAAATATGTGACATCATATCTCCACATCAGAATGTTGTAGAGACTTGGGGGTGGTCTCATTTCACTCAGCTTAGCAAGCAGCCAATAAATGATGACATTTCAATTTCATAGCCACTCCCTAGTAACAAGTCACAGCACCCTAGCAACCACCCCATTGACTTCCATTGAAAAAGGTGAGATTCATATCTGTGAATGAGTATATTGTAGAGACAAGTGGGGGGCCTCGTTTAACTCAGACTGGCAAGTAGTCTTTACACATCACCATGGAAACTGTCTAGCCATGCCCTAGGAACAATTTAGAGCACCCTAGCAACTGATCCCATTGACTGCCATTATAAAAGTCCCAGTAAGGTATCATTTTACTCAGGCAACTAATCAGTCTCTTGGGATCATTGCAAAGCTATCAAGCCATGCCCTAGCAACCACTGTTGAGCACCTTAGCAACTGAAACCCATAGAAGGATATCTTCACATCTGAATGTCAAAGCGATATGGGGGTTGGTTTACATCATTCATGCTGGCAAGCAGCCTTTGGTATCCTTATTGTCAGCTGCCAAGCCACTCCCTAGCAACCAAACAGTGCCCTAGCAACCATTTAACAACACCTATTTCTCCGCATCATCACATCGTTGAGACATATAGGGTTTGGCTCTTTGGACTCATGCTAGCAAACAGGACATCCAACATTCTACACATGCTAGCAGTGAATAGCTACATGCTAATAGTGATTAGCTATGTGCTAAATCAGTCTAAAAACATGCTAATAGCTCTATATAAACTTATATATGAACTTATCAAATCTTATAAAAACTAAACCTGCCTAGCAACACCATAGCAACCACCCAGAACAATCTAGCAACTTCCTAGCAACCACTCTTAATAACCTAACACCTGCCTAGAAACCCTAGCAACCGAGTGCCAAGTTTTTCACCTTCAACCTCTCACATTTTCTTTAGGAAATGTACATTCTCATTCTTCTGAGACTCAATTCATCATAGTGCTTTAATGTTACAAGCATCAAACTTGCCACAGACCTTGGGCCTGTTCTGAAGTTTTATGTTATCTTTTCTAACTGATCAGACTTTTTGTATAAATAATAATCAAAAATAAAGTCAAGTTTCCCATAGACTTATATTGGCAGAGCAAAAATGCTCCCTCTAGAGGAGTAGTGCTGTCCACCAGAGGGAAACCTAAGATGAGAAATCCTTTCATTGCTAGGGTGTTCTGGGTGGTTGCTAGGCAGTTCTGGTTGGTTGCTAAGACATTTATTTAACACGCTGTGAATGTCCTGGTGTTATGGACATCTCAAACTTTACTGTCGCTATGGTTACCTTAAAGCAGTCATGACTTCAGCTGTTCATAATATTTTGTTTTCAAGCAGATACTTTAATCTGCTGAATGAAGGAAACAATTTAAAACTCACACCTGTAAGCAAAAGCTGTTGTCAATCCCAAACAGTGACTGTGAATGCAGCATGCATATTTGTATTACTGATATATGCCCTTTTAATTATTGGCACATAATTTTTCCATGTTGGGATTTTTTTTTTTTTTTTTTTTTTTTTTTGGGGGGGGTAAATCCTATGAAAAAAAATGAAAAAACCTTGAAAGATTAAAAACAAATTACAGTTATTATTTATTGGTAGGTTAACTAAGGTTATACTGGTAAGGCACTATAATTGACTTATCAGAAAATAGATTCTATGTAAACAATTACTTTATGTTACGTGTCTTTATGTAATTTTGTAATTACAGTACATAAATTAACTAAAGCTGTAGAGCAGGTATTTTAAAAAAATATAAGTACAATGTAAAAACGTCTGTACATAATGAAGTTATTCATTTAAATGTTAGTACGGAGTTGTTAAAGACACCTATTATAAAGTGAAGCCAAAAAATACTTGATAGATTAATTGAGAAAAGAATTGAAAGATTAATTGATAAATCAAAATAACTGTTTATTTTGAGGTTAACTGTTAAAAGAGGTTAGTGACAAATGAGACACAGCTGAAAGTAATCATGGTTGATGAGTCTGGGCAAAGGATGATGAGAAGTGAAGTACTTAATGAAATGGTGAAAGTTCTTGGTGGAGTGCCCTCTGGTGGATTTCATGGAGGAAACTCAGGGACGACCTCCCTGGTCATGTCAAGGCAGACAAGAAACTCGGGAACAACCTCCGTGGTCGCGTTAAGAAAGACGGGGAATTCAGGAACAACCTCCGTGGTTGTGTCAAGGCAGACAGGAAACTCAGGGACGACCTCGTAGTCGTGTCAAGGCAGACAAGAAACTCAGGGATGACCTCCGTGGTCATGTCAAAGCAGACAGGAAACTCAGGAAAGACCTCCGTGGTCATGTTAAGGCAGACAGGAAACTCAGGAAATACCTCTGTGGTTGTCTCAAGGCAGATGGGGAACTCAGGGACGACCTCTGTGGTCATGTCAAGACGGACCGGAAACTCAGGGACGACCACGAGGCTGGATTCTAGGACTCAGACAAACTCTGGACTGGACTCAAGGACAGAGGTGGACTCAGGAATGGACTCATAGGCTGCGTCCGAAAACTGAAAAATGCTGCCTTCCGAGGACACATTTCAAGGTAAGAAGGCATCAAGGCACGTCCGAATCCAATGTTAGCTTCACTTCCTGTCTCATGAGATACCTTCCTCAGATCGATTTTTGAAGGAAGCATAGATGTATCCTTAGCTGCCTTTGATATCCCACAATCCTGTGCTTTCCATTCTGTGACATTGAGCTAGAAAAATAAAGATGGCGTCCGAAGGTTGTGTTTGCTCAGTTGTGTATAATGTACGATTTGATCAACATATTTCAATTTTGATATCATTTCTATCGAGAAATTACTACTGTAGTAATTAAATTTGTTTAGTTCTCACCAAAAGCTCGCGCTATATTGCTGTAGATCATTAAACTGTTACACTGCCTCAAAGTCTTCCGAAATCATTTCGTGAGGTACCTTCATGCACAAATTCTGCCGGACAAGTCCTTCTCTTATAAGGATCTAGGCAGCAAGACAGCTACTAGTTTTTGGACAGCATCGACTGAGCGGGACTCAGCTCAATTCATGGACTGGAGCTGGCTCTCTGAGCTGGACGGGCAGGACTGGCTCTGGGCGACTCATGGACTGCGGGCTCTGAACGGAGCTGGAGCGGACTCAGGACTGGAGCTCTCTGGAGCTGACTCATGGACTGAGTCTGGCTCTGGAGCGGACTCATGGAGCTCTGGACTCATGGACACGGGCTCTGGAGCAGACTCAGGACTGGACGGCCTGGAGCGACATCATGGACAGGAGTGGCTCTGGAGCGGACTCATGGACTGCACGGCTCTGATCGGATCATGGAGCGGGCTCTGGATCTGGAGGGGCTCTGGAGCGATTCATGGACTGAGCTGGCTCTGGAGCGGCATGGACGAGCGGCTCTGAGCGGACTCATGGACTCAGCGGGCTGGAGCGGATTCATGGACTGGACTGGCGGCTCTGGAATCATGGACTGGAGCTGCTCTGGAGCGGGCTGCAGCGGGCTCTGGAGCGGACTCATGGACTGGAGCGGGCTCTGGAGCGGATTCTGGATGGAGCGGCTCTTATGGAGCGGACTCGGACTGGAGCGATTCATGGACTGAGAGGGCTCTGACTGGGAGCGGACGCGAGTGACGCGAGCGGATATATCATTTCACTTGATTCAATTCCTCCGTCCTCGCATCTTTTCCTTGTGTCCTTCCCTCGCATCTGAAAGGGTGGAGCTATGACGCGAGGAAAGGAAGCGAGGAAAGGAAACAAGGATGCACAAATAAGAATTGAGAAGCACCCATGGACTGGAGCGGGCTCTGGAGCAGACTCATGGGCCCTGTCCCAAATGGCACACTCCGGACTTGTGGACGTCCTCAGAGTCCACACTTTGGTGACGTCATGTAGTGCAGACCTATAGGGACTGGAACAGGCTCATTTAACAACAGGACATAATCTAAGAAATAACTGAGTGATGTACGAGGCCCCTCATGTATTAATTGAGACTTTAAGGGTTGATTTAAGCCTTCACAAAAAAAGTCTATGAGAACACAATCAGGCAGATCGGAAAAATGTGCCAAATCCAAAAACTCATGAATATATACCTCTAGCGGTTGCATGCCCTGTTCTAGGGTTAAAAAGCTGCTGGATCCTCTTGTGGCTGAGTATTCTGTTATGGAGGGACTGAATCAAGAGGCGTGCGGATCCATATGCAAAGCTTTATTTCCAAAACATAGTCAAAAACAGGCAAGGGTCTGACAATAGCAACCAAGTATTTAGAGGGCAAGACAGAAGAGTAATCCAGGGACAAGCGTGGTTGTTCTGTGGAAAACCGTATCCAGGAGAGCTAGGCTAACGAATAATCCAGGGGAAACAGGCAATAGTCTAAGAGAGGTGCAAAGAGAGTCCAAAGGGCAAGGCGAGAGAGAAGTCCAAGACAGATGGGTAATCAGGAAACAAGACGAGACTAGACTTTGACTAAAACCAGAAACTCACACAAGGACTGGGAACAGGCTACATTAAGTAGCTACGCTGAACAGCACAAACGCTAAACAATACTCAACAGTGAGAGAGAGGAAGTCCATGGTTTATGTAGGGTGTGTGATTGGCTGCAGCTGTATGTGTGTAATCAGTGCAATGGATGATGCAAAAGTTAGTGTAGTGCAAGAGTCCATACAAAACAGAACTGGGATCATGACAGATTGATTTAAAAAAGAATTAAAACAAGTCTTTTGTTTCAATTTTGTTTTTAATTTTCTTTTAGTTTCTATTTACTTTTTTCATTTTTATATTAATTAGTAATTTAGTACTTAAGCAAAAATGAATAAAATAAATAGAAATATAAAAAAAAAACTAAAAGGAAATTAACAATAAAGCTGAAATAAAATTAAACTAAAATAAATAATATTAGATAAGAAAGATTAGGTTTATTTCAGTTTTATTTCTATTCATTTTTTTATTTTTTTTTGTTGTTGTTTATATTAATGCTACAGATGTGTCTGCTCTCACCATGTTGAGCTCCTCAAACTTGGCGCGGGTCAGAGTTTCAGAGAAGTCTTCACCCTCGAAGAAGGACTCGATCTCGATTTGGACCTGGTACTGGGTGGACAGCACACTCTTGGCTCTCTCCACCTCACGGCGCAGCTTCTGCACGGCACGGTTGTCCTTGCGCACGTCCTTTCCGGTTTTCTTCTTGTACAGCTCCATGAAGTGCTCCATGACGCGCTGGTCGAAATCTACACCACCCAGGTGAGTGTCTCCATTGGTGGCCACCACCTCGAACACGCCGTTGTCGATGGTCAGCAGGGACACGTCGAAGGTGCCGCCACCCAGATCCAGCACCAGGATGTACTTCTCGCCGTCCTTCTTGTCCAGACCGTAAGCGATGGCGGCAGCAGTTCTGTGAAGAGCAACGAGACATCCATCAGGGTTACAATCGTTAACGAGAACTAAAAAAACATTTGTTACTTGAAATTAAATAAATTTGAACTATATTTTTATTTTAATATTTGAATATTTAATATTAGTTTAACTTGAAGTACTAAAATAATTCAAACTAATAATTAATAACTATATACATGTTAAAAATAATTGTGACTAAACAAAATTACTAAACCTTTAACCAATTAAAATATGCATTAAAAAAACCTTAAACGTATTTTATTTCAGCAAGTTGTCAGTAAAACATTTCGAATTTTTGTTTAGTTTAACTTGAAGAACTAAAATAACTAGAAATGAAAAAAAAACTAAATATTTTTTTTAAGTAATATAAATAAACCTTAAACTTATTTATTTCGCTAGCTAACTAAAACTTAAAAAAAATTAAATAAAAACTATATACATATTTTAAAATTAATAAAATATGTAACTAAAAATTAATAAAAACTATATACATATTTGAAAAAAATAAAATAAAGTGTGATAAAACAAAAATGACTAAACTTACAATAAAATTAAAATATATTTTAAAACATTTTCATTTTATTTCAGCTCGCTGTCAATGCAAGTCTTCTAATTCTGCACTAAAGAAAACGATCTGTTTTACAACAAAGCAAGCGTAACAAGGTTCTTACGGCTCATTGATGATCCTCATGACGTTCAGACCAGCGATGGTTCCTGCGTCTTTGGTGGCCTGGCGCTGGGCGTCGTTGAAATAAGCGGGCACAGTGACCACAGCATGTGTACCTTTAAAAGAGCAGAACTGAATTAGATAAAGTTTCACTGACAGCAGCTGTTGGCCTCAATGTTTCCTGTGTGCTGAAACCAAAACTTTACCTTCTGTCCCAGGTAAGCCTCTGCAGTTTCCTTCATCTTAGTCAGAACCATTGCAGAGATTTCCTCAGGGGCAAAAGTCTTCATTTGACCTGCTCCAATATCCAGCTGGATGTGAGGCTTGTTCTTCTTCTCAATAACCTGGAAAAGACAAAGCAAAGTGTTTATCACCCATCGAAGACAAACGGATGCAGAGCTCTGGCACAATACAGGTTCTCAGACGGGTGTACCTTAAAGGGAAAGTATTTAATGTCCTGCTGCACGGTGGAGTCGTCCCATGTGCGGCCGATCAACCGCTTGACATTAAAGACGGTGTTCTCAGGGTTGGAGGTCAGCTGGTTCTTCGCAGCGTCTCCAATGAGACGCTCTCCTTCAGTGGTGAAGGCCACATATGATGGAGTGATGCGGTTTCCCTGGTCATTGGCGATGATCTCAACACGGTCGTTCTTGTACACTCCAACACTGATGAAAAAAAGAAAACAGTATAAGTACTCAGTAATAATTATTATTATAATGTATAAGAGAGAAATTATTTAAAGCTGAGCATGTATGCATGTATTAATATATATTTAATATATAGCTATATGTAACAGAGTTTAATAATGGTTGTTAAATTCAGCTTAAATTGGGAAAACTAGCCATTGGCTGTTGTGTTGCTGGCGTTTGTGCACATGATATTGCGGGGCGGAGCTATGTAATCAGTCTCATATCTCGTCCTGCTGGTAAGTCACATCAATGATTGCTTCATCTTAATAACTAAGTTTGGATCATTTTCAATCCCAAGTCTGAACTTTAAACTACACAAAAGTTTTCTTATTTTGTCTGTCAGCTCCTAGTTGTGTTAGTCGAGTCAAATATGTGTTATTTGTGACTTTAAAATGAATAGTGTGTTAATTGGCCTGCTTGTGAACTCTGAACTTCTATTTAATTTAAGACTTCTCATGCAACATCGATGCACTGTACGCTGATCAGCCTTTTGGTGCTGTTTGTTCCAGTCTTGTCTTGTCCCAGGCCCAGTAAAGCAACTTTGAGTGACCATCCACCTGATCTCAGCCTGAATTATTCCATCCTATATATAAACCAAAATATTCAGACATTACAGTTTACAAACAGTTTATTTGCTTTAATTAAAAAAAAAAAAAAATAGTAATATGACAAGATCTCTGTAACATGCGGCACGGGGCAACGGAGTTGGAGATCTACATGCAGGCTTTAATTAACAGGAGAGCGTAGTCGTACAGGCAGAGGGTCAAACACCAGCAAACAGATACAGGAAAGGCAAGGCAAGGCAAAAGAGTAATCCAAACACAGGCTATGGTCAAAGCAGGCAGCAAACAATCATCAAACAAAGAAACAGTCCAGGGTCAAAAACACAGGCAAGGCAAGGAACACACGGAGACAAGGATGAAAACAAGGATGAAAACAAGGCTAAACAATACTCAGCCATGAGTGTGTGTGTGAGTGCAGCTTATAAAGTGTCACTGATGGGAAACAGGTGTGAGTGCATGATTGGTTCCTAGGTGGGGGATTGTGGGAAATGGGATCCATATGATGATAATAGAGCACGGACCCAGGGCATATGTAACAATCTCAGAGTTAAACTGTGTCAAATATTAATCTTAATTATGTCAGATAACACTTAAGCAAAACATGGTCAGGTCAAAAGATGAATCATTTTTGGTTTTAAATTTTTATAAATTTTACTGGAGAATTTTTGGGTACATTGTCAGTTTATTTTATTTTGCTATCCTCACTTACATAAATGAACTATAGTGTCCTGCACCCAACAGTAAAAATATGCAAAAAATATAATAACTGAAAATTTTTGGTTTGACTATAACATTTTTTAATATAATATATAAATTCTTTTTAAATAATAACATTTGGAAAAAACAAAGTAAAACAAAAATGTTATATATGATAGAAAATACATATAAAGGTACAGAATATGTATATTAAATCTATTTTTATTATATCAAATTTACCAGGAGTAGGTCGTCCCGAGGTCTATCCCAACCACTGTCCCAACACTTTCCTTCTTCTCATCCTCTTCAGCAAACTCGCTCTTTAATGCTCCAACACTGATGAAAAAAAAAAGAAAACAGTACAAGTACACAGTAATACTGTTTATTATAAAGTATAAGAGAGAAACGATTCCGATTGAAATATCCTCACTACTAAATATTCCTTACCTAGTTAGTGGTATTATAACTAAGTAGAAGCACACAAACACCATCAAAAACAGGCAAAGGAGTCGCATTTTGGCATAGATCTTGTGTCAAATCTTCACTGATTTCTGTAAAGAATACATTAAAAATTAGTGTCAAAGGTTGGAAAGTTTACTATAATCAAGCAATACTGTCAGGGATGGTAACTGTATAAAGCGCATGATGAAGGACATCTATTCAGGAGACTTTTAATATAATAATCAAAACAATAAACGGAGGAGAGACATATCACACATCAAGTCAAATCAAGTCATCTTTATTTATATTGCGTTTTTACAATGCAAATTGTGTCAAAGCAGCTTTACAGTGATAACTGGTAAATAATTTTGGCGCCTTTATAAAAAAGTCAATAGTGGACTACATGCTGTGTTGCTGCAGAAGCTACTGAGCCTATTAGCTTTGCTAAAACAAAGCTTTATTTTCTAAGCTTTCCTAAAGTTTGTATACAGCATGCAAGATTTATGCGCATGCTCCAAGTCTTATTGTCTATAGTGTTAGTGTTTCCTATATTTACCAATATAAACAAGGAATGGTAGTAAATAAAGATTCAAAGCAAAAGCTATACAGAGCTTACAGACGCAAACCACTCAGCAGCGAAGCAGACAGGAGCAATCAATGCAGAAGAAAAAGGTCATATCATCACATATCAGTGCAAAAGTAACTCAAAATATGGTCAAATTTCATCATAGTGTTATACATCATACATATAGTGTTATACAAGTGTTATACATCATTCGAAACAGGTAAGTGTCTACTTTTATTTGTATACACTCACAATAATGACAAAACTTTCATATGTGCTTTTGTAAAATAAAGAAAACAAACAGGGTGCACTTTCTGCCATCTCAGTCTCTGTGAAACACATTTCCAAAATTAACTGTAACTCAGCTAGTACTTGCCACACAGAACAGTAAATAGTCAAAAAAATTCTTATCATTTTCAAATTGCCATTTTTTGACTATTTACTGTTTGTCTGACCTGACGAAGACCTCTTTGTTCGAAACGTTGTCTTTTTAATACATTTTGAGAGCAGCAGTGGCAGTGTGCCGATTTTTGTTAGTGGTTCTGATGTTCGAGCACCTGCTCTAAGTTGAGCTGGGATGTGCGCATACTACTTTTTTCTCTAACATACAAACTGTAACATGTTAGAATGTTTAGACAGTGTTTACTGTAGAAATACCATGTTCGTGAATATCTGTTCAAACATAGATGTTAATGTGTTAAACAATAAAGTTTCAAAGAATAAATGGTCTCTGTAAGGGCTGTGAGTTTGAGTCACTTACGATGTGCATTTGATAAGAAAAAACACGCTCACTTCATAACATCATAAGTGTTTGAAATAATTTACATTTAGGATCTGAGTGGCTTCTATCACAGAATGAGTAAGACAGTATATAATTTTAAACTATTCTATATAAAATGAATCCAATGTCAATTAGAGTTGCATCATAAAATAATAATTATGAAAATATCCAATAAGGCTTGAAAAAAACAGATAAACCATATACCCTCTCAGTCTTCTGTTTTATTGTCTTCATATTTAAGAAGTCAGAGCGTTCATATCTTCTTTTTATTCAGCTACAGTGATGTATAAGGGATATCCTGGAACAGCATGTTATTTTAGTTCTGTGAGGCATATGTGGAATTCTGTGCAAGGGTGACTTCCAGTATGAATTAAACATAAATAACATTTATAATGATTTATGTTTTCTGTAAATCAAAATTAAATACAATTAGGCACAAAAAAACTGGTATTCTTTATATTTTTTGTGAAATTTAAATCACAATTTTAATCAGAAAAATCCCAATTAGATGCAGCACTAGTTGCTTCTGATATCAGCATATTAACCCTCTGGAGTCTGAGGCTGATTTGGGGCTTGGAGAAGTTTTGACATGCCCTGACATTTGTGCTTTTTTCAGTTGTTCATAAACTTATAAATGACAAAAGTGTCATTACACTGTATTCAGCACAAACTAGGCTACAATAATATGTGAGGAACATGTATGTACATGTTTGTATTTTTGAAGGAATAATGTTTATGCGTGGTTATTGAAAAAACAAAAAACTTAAGTCACTGAAATAAGGCCAAAATAAGTATATTAAATCTGTGTTCACAAGACTTTTGGGTATTGGAGGTTGTAGACTAGAGTTTTTGCTTCAGAATTATGAAGCAAAAACAGCAGCATTTTGCAGCAGAATTATAAATTATGCTGACTACTCTTTCTTTAATAAAAATAGAGAGATTTAAATTTGTAAGACATTTCTGTCAAGAAACACAGTATGCGTGGAGGCGTGAATCTGCATGATAATGGGCCATTTACACCTGAGAAGACAAAAGAATTGCATAATAATGACCTGAAATGACTTGCATATTAATGAGGCCTTTTAGTCAGGTAGGCTGTGAAAAAAACCCTCTGTAATAATGTCTCAGCTCATCATAAACAGCAATACTGTGAAATATTATTACAATTTAAAATAATGGTATTCTATTATATTCTTTAAAATATAATGTATTTCTGTGGTGCAAAGTGTCTGAACAGTTATATTACTCTGTGGCATTTCATATAGGCTTTTAGCTTAAAAGCATGCACATTTGGAGAAATATTGATGGATCTTATATATTTATGTCATTTTCTATACTGAGAAGTAATATTTATTGTCATCACTATGAGTGCTGGATACTGTTTTTAATTCATACTTGCAGCCGGAGGGCGCTCTCTGTGCACATTTAGTCCACAAATTATTCTAAAGAAGAAGAGGACATTTCAGGAATGGTGTTTTTAATTCATACTTGCAGCCGGAGGGCGCTCTCTGTACCATTAGGCCACAAATCCATATAAAGAAGAAAGGAACTAGGAACTAACGGCATGTATTCTAGAGATCGCTAACCATGGCTTTAACATCCAAATAAACACTTTTCAAGACAATAATACACGATTGAGACGATGAATGCATGTATTGCCTCTGAATTTGCCTCTGAATAGCTGGCTCCGTGGGCGTGGCCGCATTAGCGGATAATGAGCTGAATCACAGACTTCTGACATGGCTCTCTTTTCATACAGATTACATAAACACAGAATGTTTGTTTTTGATTTGACTTACACGATTTAAAACCTGACATTTCAACGTTTTTTTAGACGTAAGTGTCATTTTTTTGTCTTAGTATTCATAAGTTACAGTTCATTTTCTGAGAACTATCAGATTGGAGTTTGTTCAGAGGGAGAGGAGAGATCACGCATCATGTTAGTTTTCTTTATTTTACAAAAAGCACAACATTGTGTTTTACTCTGAGTGTACACAATAAAAGAAGACGTTCTATAGTTTCAATTGATATATTACTTATGTCTCTATGACAAGAAATGACGGAGTATTTTAAGTCTGTTTTGCTGCAATGTGAAAAAAATCCTGCAAAACGCACCGGCGCGTTTCAGACCTCAGAGAGTTAACAGTTTGTTGTATTTTTACAAGAATCAGATGCCACTGAGTCCTACTAAATCTGTTTTTCCCTGCTGTACAACATTAGCAAGTTACACTACATGAACATGGTAAAATGAAAAAACAAACACCTTGGAAATGACAGATATGTTGAACAGGAACTATTTCAGGAATGGCACAAAGGTGTGTGACTGTTAAAGTCTCTGTCTTTAGACCAGTGTACTCAAAGTGCCTTTTGGCCTTAGTTTATTTGATTATGCTGTGTTGTAATTAAATACAATCAATTTTCCTTTAATCTCCTTGCATTCTTAGGGGAGATAGGGCCATTAGGGAGGGTCTTGTCTTCCAGGTGTGAAACACATCATTATTCATGATCATTCACGCCCTCCTCGCATAAGCCTTCCTGACACAAAACATGTCTTATAAATCAATATATTGTTTTATGTGAATGAGTGGGCATGATTATTTTCACATAGTTTTGAAGAAAAAATTCTAGGCTACAACATTTCTCAAACATACATTTTCAAAAGTCTTGTGAACAAATATTCAGTATGGGTCTTATGGCCTTCTTTCAGTGACTTAATGACAAATGTCATTTTCTCAAAACTACAAACTTTTACATACATGCTGCTCATATATTATTGTAGCAGAAAACAGTGTAAATAGACTTTAGCCATGAAAATGTTATAAGTAACAGAAATAAGCACAAATGTCAGGGAATGTCAAACCGCTCCAGGGCCCAGAAAACACCTCAGACCCCAGAGGGTTTATTCCTCTTGTTTTACTGGTTTACTGTCTAATAAATGAACATTATAAGCAGCAAATCCACCATTTCTCAAGACTATCCAGTCAAAATGGGTTAATGTTATCTTTAAAGCAGTTTTATAGGATAATACAAATAGACAATTCTTACCTGATAATGCAGAATTAAGCACTAATCTCAAGGGTGTGGACTGAACGCAGTGAATGTGATGTCTGTCTCTCTCTTGTGTCTTTCTCTCTCTGTTTCATGTTTTTTTCTGTTTCAACTCTAAATCTTGGCACTGAGTTTGCCTGTATATCCAGTGTTACAAGATTTGGTGTGACGTGAACTTACACCTAAACTTCAATTGTTTTATACTTTCAGTTTTATGTTTTTATTAGTTTGCACGTTTTGTGCAGTCGTCCCTGACTGAATGATTGCAGACTTCAGTTAGGATAAAGCCAGCAAACTTCAGCTAGTCATATGCATTGATTTGATTTCGTTGTACTCTTCCTTTGTACTTTGCAATGCTTTAAAATTGTCTTTTATTAATTATCATTTGTTGAATGCAGTAGCTGAATAAACCTGTATGATGTTTCTGTGGACTAACAAAGTTTTTTGATCTATCCTAGTGTGATGTTTTTAAATTCTCGTTAATTTTGTAAATATAAGCCAAATAACCCAAGACCACACACAAGCGTGAATGTTTTGCTTTAATACATAACAAGTAAAATTTGGATTAACAAAACTGTATGGACAAAAGTGAAAAATTACATTTGGTACAACTACTGTAAAAAAGAAAATACTTCACTATTTTTACAGAATATAAGCAACCAGTCTGATGTTACATAATTGTATTTACAAATATGGACACTGGCAAAATAATACAACAAAATTTTTCTTTTTTTAAGTTGAACCTTAATCTTTGTGATAATTTTAATTTGTAAATTTATATTTGTTTGTGAAACTCAAAAGCAGACTTCAGACAGTTGGAGAATGTTGAATAGTTTGGCTTGGAACAGGGTAAATTAAACTCATTATATGGATGATCACACTGTATATGTTACAAAAAATATTATGTCCATATGTGGATTCATCACACAAGTGCGATGTATCCTTATAAGGAATTTTTCCAACTGGTTAACTGACGTGTGACGACACTGGTAATACCGGTATCACAGGGAGGAGATGTTTGTGTTGCCCTTTCATTTTCATTTCATTTTATTTATTTTATAGTTCTTGCATCCTTATGTGGGTAAATATTGTTTAAGTGTCCCGAGAACATACTGAATTTTATTATATTTAAATAATTACATTTTAAAAATGACAAATAAAATAAATAAATAAATATACTGCACTGTTTACTCTTCAAAGCTTTTTGAAACCAAATCTTTTCCACCCAAGTTACACCACAACCAGGTGCGCCATTGACACGGGGGGCGGGGGGGTCATGACCAGGGGCGCCTTTATGGGGATCCAGAGTATGCCAGGCATATGGGCCCAGGACGCTAGGGGGCCAAATTACCACTTTGGGTGTCAATAATTGGATTTTTTAAATCTTTACATTCACAAAATACTTTAACTACTAACATGCATGCACTGGCCGGTCGAGTAGTGGGCCGATTGGCAAAGCGAGGGAGACCCGTCCCCACTTAATGCGCTGTTTTTAAATTGAAGTGCATGTTTAACTGCACAAGGCCAATAACTACAAACGTGTGACAAAACAGCGCTAACGATTAAACCGTGCATCTGTCAACCACAGCATAAAACCGTTCGGGATCAGTCCCACTCGCACAGTGATAAACGGCTCAAGTCACTTAATCCATTCAGATTTGATTCAGTATTTGCTGTTATATACATGTGTGGTGAATCTAGCTAGCTGAAAACACAACCATGTAAACTGCATGACGAGGTAAATCCAGTACCCTTATAATAATTTCCCTTGCATGTACAAACTCTGTAGGATTTTGTGGAAAAAGCATAAAAAAATGTTGCTGTTAGTACTAACATTAAACATAATCGGGTAATATAAATCACTTTCATAGAGGTTGCTTTTGTAGTTTCTACATGCGTTTTTATTACTAAGTATATAATTTATTGTAATTTATTTATTTCAGAAAGCATGGTAATGAGGAGCATGCTTTTACCTTTGACTACCATGACTTTACCAATTGTTGAACTTTATAATTGGTCAAATTTTAATTGAAGTAAAACATTAATTCAGTGACAGTGTGGTGAAATATAAAATATCAGTGTATTACATAAACTGTTAAATGATGACAAAATTTAATAGCAGTAAATTTACTTTAAGGCATCCTAGCTCAAAATCAGTGCTTTACTGTCAAGTGCATTTCTATATGACAAACACTATAATAATTTTGTTAACTGTATTTTCAGTAAATTCAATAATATCTGTAATTATTTGTTTCATATACTCATATTGAAGCCCCTAACTCCAGCAAAATATTCATGGGTGAACTCATTGGCCGGATGGTCTGGATTTGTCCAGGGTTCAATTTTAGCCTCAGTCCAGGCCTGTTAACTAATAGCACTGTAGTAAAATAACATTAAAATCTGTAAATAGAAAGTGAAACGTCATGGTGCATTTGGAAGCAGGGCTATTATAGTTAAATAAAAAAGTAAAACTGAAACTAACTATAAAAACATTTTCTTTACTTGAAATAAAATAAAACTGAAATGAAAATTAGAAAAAAATTTACAGCTAAGATAACATTTCTCATTTAAAATTAGTTTAACTGTACTAAAATAATTGAAACTAAAACTGAAATAAATTAATAAAAACTATAGACATATTTTTTAAAAAAGCTTATATTTACTAAGTTTACGTAAATTTACTAAAATTACTCAGACTTTACCTAAAATTGAAATGAAAAAGAAAAATATATAAAAATTAAAACTCATTCAAAATATTGAGCGAGACTTGTGCTTTAACTTATGCTATTTGCATTAGCACAATATTAACCTAATCTAATTTCTCTAATAATATGCTATAAATTTCAATTTCTTATAAAAGGTCCCCAAAAAAAAAAAAAAAAACATTATCCTGAAAGAAGGGGGCCTAAAATTCTGTCTTGCACACCCTCCTTAAAACTGTTCATGGCGCCCCTGGTCATGACCCCGCAGTTTTGAAAAGACAGCAATCGACCCCCGCACATTTGATAAGGGGTGCTTCAGACAGCCACAAACAGCTACAAACTCTCTATATATCATCTTTTAGCTTAGGATATGTTCTTTCAAATGAGACCATTTTCACATTTCTGTGAGCTTCCGTTCGTAAATAATCAACTGTTTTGTCACAGATGTACAGAAAAGAGCACAGAGAAATATGTGATCTCCAAACCATCGATGAAAGTATGCTATCATTTGTTAAGCACATGTCGATGATGGTATATAAATCATGCCCAGAATTCAACATTTGCAGGGACATATGTCAATCAAGCCAACCGTCCATTCAGAAACCTAGAAATTTGACGCTTCAAGGTCAGGAGGCTGATCTGTATCCTGTATTTACATCTACATTTTGATATTGTGAAGTGGATATTATTACAGTTCAAAAACTGTGTATATAAACAGTGATTTCTTTGTTTCAGATGCTGTTGAAGATTAGTGAGCAGCAGCAGCTGGTACAGCGGGCATCTCCAGGAGGAAGCCGGATGATGCTGAGGTGATGCTCAAGTGATGCTCAACACAGGTGACAAAAATGATATAAGGAATATAAGGAATCATATAAATCTGGCTGATGTAGATCCTGTTCTAGATTATAATAGACCACATATATTTTATAATTTATAGAGTCTTGTGTCTCCTGAAAGAATAAAACTGATCAAAATAAAAAAGCAACTCTTTTACTTTCTGTTTATTATAGCACAGACAACATATACTATCATATTTATCACTTTCAGCAGTGTTTTATGTAGTTTCAAATGGTTTTCTTCCAAATGACACCGGGATATTGCATTTATACCACTGTATATGGGTATGGCGAGACTTTAGATTTGGGTAGGTGGTTACATAAAGTGAAAATTCAGGTGCATTTGAATAACTCTTGCGTACAACACGATAGAGATAAATTCTTTTTCTTTTCCAGTGTTTGCTGAAATCTAGAGGAATCTGTCTTCAGGGTTGCAAAAAAGAATTTAAAACAAAATAAAAACACTTTTCTTTTTTTTGTGGGTATATTACAGCACAGACAATAACTATATAATTTTTTTTATCACTTTCAGCAGTGTTTTTTAACTTCAAAGGTTTTGCTGTAAAATTACCCATATTTTTGTATTTAGAGCACTGTATGTGGGTATGGGAAAGTAAGGGAATGTGTGATTAACCTTGTGTGTAGTGTGTATTTTTATTGAATTTAATATTTCCCCCTCATTTCCTACTTTCCTAAACCTGTATAACTCTAGTTACATTTAGGGCCTTAAGGAATGAAACCTATATACTGCGTTTTTTTTTTATCAGGGTCATTTAACTATAACATGATGCAGTGTTTGTTAATTACATTCTGTTGTCAAGGGGAAATTAACAAAGACAAAACAAAGTTTACTATTTTTTTTTTTTTTTACAAGATTGTATCATTTTCTCAGGTTTGGCATATAAAGCAAATAATTGCTTTTTCCAGTTTTCTGCTTCTGTGAATCATAGAACTAATTAAATAATTGTAATAAAATTGTGTGCGTATGTGCATGTAATATTGAGAGAAAGAAATACTGTACTGCAAATAACTAATCCCACCGCAGTTTACCAGTGGAGCTTTGCTGTCATCTAATGGAATAAGTTGGTACTGATGGTACTGCACCCCAAATGAAATCATACTTGAGTTTTTTTTTTTTTTTTTTTTGAGATATCAACCTTAAATTAAGAACACAATTTGTTCTGTCAGGAGCACTATCATTGATATGATTGATAATTGCATAGAGTTTGTATTGGCGGTATGGTTCTGTTCTGGGCAAGAACTCCCTGTTCATCCATATAGTCTAGCATGGATAAGAGCATGGAGAGCAGGAATAACCCCCTTAGGTAAACAGAACAGAACCGACATGCAGATATCATTATTGTCAATAATTTAACATGTACACATATTTCAAGAATTAGTCTGATTCAGGGGAAATCCTGACTGACGAGAGGAGGAGCTGGGATGGAAGGTAATTAACTAAAACTGAGCTGGACGATGACATCACTGTTTTCTCCAGTCCTGCTGTATAGATAAATTAACTCTATTAATATGAATAAATATCGATTCATTTAGACCTGCTGTACACCAAATTATTTTCCTGTTTATCACTGTAAGCTGCTTTGTGTCATGTCTTGTGTTTGTTTCATGTTCATGGTTTTGGGTTATTTTCATAGTTATGTTTTGTTTCTTTGCCATGTTTGTTTTCCTTGTTTTTGCCATGTTTTGTATCATGTGATTTCATTGCCTCATGTGTTCATGTCATGTGCTTCCCCTGTCTCATGTGTCATGTTTTGATTGGTTGTTATTGTCATGTGATTTCAGTTTCTGTCTTGCCATTGGTCCTTTGTCTTATTGTTCACAGGTGTCCTTGTTTTGTCATTAGTCTCCTTGTATAAATATCCCTCATGTTTCATTGTTCTCTTGTCTAGTTTTGTTAAATGTAACCCGTTGTTGGTGAGCGTCAGGATTGTTAGTCAAGTCAAGTCTTCATGTTCTGTTCCTGTTTGTATTTGGATTGATGATTGATGTTATTAAAACTGCACTTGGGTTCTACCTACGCTCGCCTCCAGTGGACTCCTTACGTTACAGAAACTAGACCGCCATGAACCCAGCAGTTACTCTTTTGGGTTTACATCAAGGTAATCGCTTTATTGAGGACTATGTGAAAGACTTTTGTGACGTGTGCCACTGCGTTTTTAATGACGTGGCACTAAAAGACATTTTCCGTCATGGACTTAATGAACCGTTGCGTTCTCGCCTGCCAGGGGAAAAAAATCACTTTTCCCTTGTCCAACACATCGACCATGCCCTGTTATTGAGCGGATCAT
>JAOTNS010001656.1:0-89168 GCA_028476615.1 Culter alburnus | reverse complement strand
CCATAGATGACCCCAGCGGGTCAGAGTCCCAATAGTGGCCATAAAAATTGGCATTCAAAGTTCAAAGGTGGCCCATAACAGTTCAAAGGCCCATCTGCGGTAATGGTCGGGCAAGGGTCCCCAACCACAGCCCCACCCTAGGTATACTGCCCCCAAAAAAGTCTTGGGGAAATCAACGGAGTCGTAGCGGGTTGTGGGCAGGAGCTCGGGTGGCGCTGCAGGGCGAGGAGAGATCAGGTGGCGCGGCAGGGCGAGGCGCTTGGGCGGAGCAGGAGAGAGACCTCTGGAATGGTCCAGGCCCACAGCGGCTCTTGAAGGGCGTCTGAGTCTGAGGAGAGGAGGACGCCTTCTTCGTCTCCCCTCCTCCTCTTCTGAGGGTGAGGCGTGGTTCACTGGTTGGATCGGGTTATGGAGCGGCTCAGTGGTGGAACACCCTGCATCCTTAGCACCGCAGGGCCCCGGCCATCTTGCCCGGGGCCACTGGCAAAGCAGCCCTTTTGTCCATCGCGTCCAGGGCGTTTGAGTGCGTCGCAACCGGTGACTGACTGCGTTGCACCCGGCGAACAGGATGTCCATAGCAACCGGCGAACTGAGAGTGTTGCAATAGACAAACTGAGAGCGTTGCAATAGACGAAGTGAGAGCGTTGAAGCAGATGAAGTTGAGAGCGAAGCGGCCGCCAGATTGAGTGTGAAAGGGCGCCAGGCTTGAGTTGCGAAGCGACCAAGGGCTTGAGTGTGAAGTGGACCACGGGCTTGAGAGTGAAAGTGGCCACCGGGGCTCTTGAGAGGAAAGTGGCCGGCTGACTGAGTGCGAAGCGGCACTGGGCTTGAGAGCGAAGAGGCCGTCTGACTTGGGTGTGAAGCGGCCACTGGGCTTGAGAGCGAAGCGGCCGACTGGCTTGAGTGCGAAGCGGCGGGTTGATGCTTGGGAATACCAGCCACTCGCGCTGAAATCAGCGGTGGATCAGCCACACTGGAACGCAATCCTAGCTGCTTTCTGACTGATCCAGAGACGTGACGTTGCTCTGGGCGATCAGCGGAGACGTGACGTTGCTCTGGGTGATCTGCGAAGACGTGACGTGGCTCTGGACGATCAGCAGAGACGTGACGTGGCTCTGGACGATCAGCAGAGACGTGACTGGGCTCAAGGTAATCAGTGCTAACTTGACTGGATGTTGCAATTGTGGTGACCGCCATTTTGTGAGTGTCACCTGGTGCGGCGGCCATTACACAACCAGGCGAGGAATCGCGTTCCTCCGCGACACCCACAGTAAACAGAGAGCCAACAGTCAATAAAGCATAATCTATGAAATGACTTAGAGATGTATGGGGTCCCTCATGGATGAGTTGAGATTTGAGTGGTTGGTTCACCCCATCACAGAAGAAGTCTATGAGTGCACAGTCAGGGAAGTTTGAATATTGTGCAATGTGCAAATATTCCGCTACATATTCCTCCAATGATCGCGTGTCCTGCGTACTCCACAACAACAACTGAGTAATGTCCATACCGTGCAGATGCTCTCCGGGGAAGCTGCTGGATCGTAGTGGCGGCGAAGTATTCTGTAATGAATGCGGACTCAGGTAGGGATCCATTTGCAGTGTCTTTATTTACAGTGAGAGTGGTCGTACAGGCAGGGTCAATCAGGAGCAAACAGGTACAGCAAGGGACAGGCAGAATCGTGGTAAAGGAACAGGCAATGATCAGGGCTGGCAGATATCACTCACAGGACGGTATACAAAACACAGGTCAGGACAGGCAGCAATGGGTCAACAGCGGGTAACAGGCAGGAACAATAACAATAAACAGACTGGATATAAACGCTTGGAATTGTAACAGGAGTTAGCAATACTTCGCGGTGAGGTGGTGTGTGTGAAAGTCCTTTATAGTCCTGGTAATGGGTCGCAGCTGGGTGTGGTGATTAGTGATAGTGATTGGTGGAGTGAGTGCAGGTGATTGGCAGAGAGGATTATGGGTAATGTAGTCCGGGAACTGACAGGAACAGACGGTGATCATAACACCAGGTCTTTAACTGTCGAGGATGGAGTAACAGTACATCCTTCTAAATGCAGATTGTAGTCTGAGAGATTCTGTGTACAGGTTTTTGGCCCAATAAGTAATACTTCAGTCTTATCTGAATTTAATAGAAGAAAATTACTAGTCATCCAATGTTTTACTTCTTTAATACATTCTGTCAGATTGGATAATTTAGAGATTTCATCTGGTTGTGTTGAAATATATAACTGAGTATCATCGGCATAGCAGTGGAAACTAATTCCATGTTTTCTTATAATATTGCCGAGTGGCAGCATGTATATTGAAAATAGCAGAGGGCCTAACACTGATCCTTGCGGCACTCCATAGTTTACTATCGTGATCTTAGATTTTTCCCATTTATATAAACAAAAATTGTGACGGTCTGATAGATACGATCTAAACCACCGCAATGCCTGGCCCTGAATACCAGTGTAATTTTGTAGTCGATCTAGGAGTATTTTATGATCTATAGTGTCGAACGCAGCACTGAGATCAAGTAACACTAGTATTGAGACACAGCCCTGGTCAGAAGCTAGAAGTAAGTCGTTTGTAATTTTAAGGAGCGCAGGTTCTGTGCTATGATGAGATCTGAATCCTGACTGAAATTTATCATAGATAGCTTTTTTTGCAAGAAGGAGCATAATTGGACCGACACTACTTTTCTAGTATTTTAGACATAAATGGAAGATTTGAAATGGGTCTGTAATTTGCTAATACATTGGATCTAATTGTGGTTTCTTAATGAGAGGCTTAATAACTGCTAGCTTGAACGATCGTGGGACGTGACCTAGAGATAAAGACGAGTTGATAATATTGAGAAGAGGCTCTTCTGCTACAGGTAACAGTTCTTTCAGTAGTTTAGTGGGTATTGGATCTAGTCAAGTCAAGTCAAGTCAAATTTATTTATATAGCGCTTTTACAATTGGTAATTGTTTCAAAGCAGCTTTACATATTAGAAGCACAGAAAAAGGGAAGTGGTTAAAAATAAGCTGTACAAACAAGCGTGGTAATATGTAACATATACAAGATGGTGCTACATTAAGCCAAAGTCGGCTGACTCCCAGGGGTGGAAAAAACCCCTAGGAGAAAAACCCAGCGTGCTAACACTGGGAAAAAAGTCCTAGGAGGGAAAAAACCCCTTGGAAGATATATATAATATATGTAAATGGATATGGAGATCAAAATCTGAATACATTTTATTATAGAGATTAAAAATAGATTATATATAAATATATGTAAGCGGATATGGGGATTAAAAATCAGAAATTATAGATGCAGCCAGAACTGGATCTGTAGGCCCATTGTCTCCTGGGCTACGTTGTAGGCAGGTCCAGACACAGGTTCTCCATCTGATCTGGATACGGCCTGGATCCAGCCCGGCAAACCTCAGGATAAGCAGAGAGACAGATATTAGCGTAGATGCCATTCTTATTCTGATGTACAGGTATATCTAGTGTTATAGGAAATGTTCTCGGTTCCGGCCGACCTAATTATTGCAGCGTAACAATCCTTTAACGGATTTGAAAAATGTAATGTATTGATAATGTGTTATGTGTATGCAAGAGCAAAGAGATGTGTTTTTAGTAGATTTAAACTGACAGAGTGTGTCTGCTTCCCGAACAATGCTAGGAAGATTGTTCCAGAGTTTAGGTGCTAAATAGGAAAAGGATCTGCCGCCTTCAGTTGATTTTGATATTCTGGGCATTATCAACTGGCCTGAATTCTGAGATCGCAATAAACGTGAAGGACTATAATGCATTAAGAGCTCGCTTAGGTATTGGGAGCTAAACCATTTAAAGCTTTAAAGTAAGTAGCAAGATTTTAAAATCTATACAATGTTTAATAGGGAGCCAATGTAATGTTGACAGAACTGGGCTAATATGGTCATACTTTCTGGTTCTAGTAAGAACTCTAGCTGCCGCATTTGGACCAACTGTAGTGTTTAAAAGCCGAGCAGAACAACCACCCAGTAGAGCGTTACAATAATCTAGTCTTGAGGTCATGAATGCATGAACTAACTGTTCCGCATTGTCATTGAGAGCATATGTCGTAATTTAGATATATTTTTTAGATGGAAGAATGCGGTTTTACAGATACTAGAAACATGACTTTCAAATGAAAGATTGGTATCAAAGAGCACCACCCAGGTTCCTAACTGAGGACGAAGGTTTAATGGAGCACCCGTCAAGTGTTAGAGAGTATTCAAGGTTTTTTCGTGAGGAAGTTTTTGGTCCAAAGATTAGGATATCAGTTTTTTCTGAATTTAATAATAAGAAATTTCTTGTCATCCAGTTTTTAATGTCAGCTATGCATTCTGTTAGTTTTGTGAATTTGTAGGTTCGTCAGGGCGCGAGGAAATATAGAGCTGAGTATCGTCAGCGTAGCAGTGAAAACTAACACCATGCTTCCTAATTATCTGTCCTAAGGGCAGCATGTACAGAGTGAAAAGCAACGGTCCTAGTACTGAGCCTTGTGGTACTCCATATTGAACCTGTGATCGATACGACATCTCTTCATTTACTACTACAGACTGATAACGGTCAGATAAGTACGATTTGAACCATGCCAAAGCAGTTCCACTAATGCCAATATAGTTTTCAAGTCTTTTTAAAAGAATGTTATGATCGATAGTGTCAAAAGCAGCACTGAGATCTAATAACACTAATAGAGAAATACAGCCACGATCGGATGATAAGAGTAGATCGTTTGTAACTCTAACGAGAGCAGTCTCAGTACTATGGTATGGTCTAAATCCTGACTGGAAATCCTCACAGATTCCATTTCTTTCTAAAAAGGAGCACAGTTGTGTTGAAACTGCCTTTTCTAGTATCTTTGACAGAAAAGGTAGATTCGAGATTGGCCTGTAATTTACTAAATCTCTCGGATCTAGTTGAGGTTTTTTAATAAGAGGTTTAATAATAGCCTGCTTAAAGGTTTTTGGCACGTATCCTAGTGTTAGAGAGATGTTAATATATCAAGAAGTGGACCTACGACCTCTGGAAGCATTCTTTCAGTAGTTAGTCGGCATTGGGTCTAACATACATGTCGTTGATTTTGATGATTTGATAAGTTTAGATAATTCTTCCTCTCCTATAGCGGCGAATGATTCTAGTTTTACCTCAGGGACACTACAGTGCACTGTCTGAAGCGAAACTGTAGACGGTTGCATGTTTATAATTTCTCTCTAATATTATCAATCTTGCAAGTAAAGAAGTTCATAAGTCATTACTGCTGTGCTCTATGGAAACGTCAGCAATTGAATCTCTGTTTCTAGTTAATTTAGCCACTGTGTCAAATAAATACCTAGGATTATGTTTGTTTTCTATTAAGAGATTTGAAAATAAGTAGATCTAGCATTTTATAGCCGTTCTGTACGCAAATCATTTTTTCTTTCCACGAAAGGCGAAAAACTTCTAGTTTTGTTTTCTTCCAACTACGTTCAGCTTTTCTCACAGCTCGTTTTAGAGCCCGAGTGTGCTCATCATACCACGGCGTTGGATTTTTCCTTAATCTTCTTTAGACGTAAGGAGCGACTGCATCTAATGTGCTGGAAAAGAGAGAGCCAATAGTTTCTGTTGCAGCATCGAGTTCTTCTAAGTTGTCAGGTATACTAAGGCGATGAAACTGCTCGGGGAGATTATTTATAAAGCAATCTTTAGTGGTAGACGTGATGGTTCTACATATTTATGGCTGGGTGGTGGTTTGTAGCCTTGGCTAATTGTATTATACACGAGACTAAATAATGATCTGATATATCATCGCTCTGCTGTAGAATTTCAACAGCATCAATATCAATTCCATGCGACAGTATTAGATCTAGGGTATGATTACGACAATGAGTGGGTCCTGACACGTGTTGTCTAACTCCAATAGAGTTTAAAATGTCTGCAAATGCCATTCCAAATGCGTCTTTGTTATTATCTACATGGATATTAAAATCACCAACAACAAGGACTTTATCCGCAGCTAGTACTAACTCTGATAGAAAATCAGCAAATTCTTTGATAAAGTCAGTATGGTGCCCTGGTGGCCTGTATACAGTAGCCAGCACAAATGTCAACTTACATAATGTTACATAAAGCACCATCACTTCAAAGGAATTATATTTGAAATTCTTTTGAATGATTCTGAATATATACTATAAATTACAGCAACACCTCCCCCTTTGCCTTTCTGTCGAGGATTGTGTCGATAATCATAACCTTGAGGACTAGATTCATTTAAAGTAATGTAATCGTCTGGTTTTAGCCAGGTTTCTGTCAAACACAGCAAGTCTAGTTTATTGTCTGTGATAATTTCATTTACAATAAGTGCTTTTGAAGAAATAGATCTAATATTCAGTAACCCAAGCTTTATCATTTGTTTATCTGATTTGTCTGTGATTTTCATTTTTTGAACATCAATTAAATTTTTACCCTTAAAAGG
This sequence comes from Culter alburnus, assembly GCA_028476615.1. Lineage (NCBI taxonomy): Eukaryota > Metazoa > Chordata > Actinopteri > Cypriniformes > Xenocyprididae > Culter > Culter alburnus. The sequence goes on along the minus strand of JAOTNS010001656.1, from coordinate 82,708 downwards.
TTTCGGAAATTTTTGTATTATTAGTTCGAGGTACAGACACAGTCTCTATGTGATAATATCTAGGTGAAAGAGTTTCTATGTGCTGTGAATTATCTGAGTTCTGTGACGTGAGGCGGCTAGCAGACGGTCGGTTTAGCCAGTTTGTCTGCGTCCTGATCTGGGCCCTGGTTTGTCATGTTTCAGCTCTAAGACTATTTGCCAAATTTCTAGATAGAAGAGCAGCACCATCCCGGGAGGGATGAATACCATCTCTTTTCAACAGATCAGGTCTGCCCAAAAGCTTTTCCAATTGTCTATGAAACCTATATTATTCTGCGGACACCACTTAGACAGCCAGCCATTGAGTGATGATAACCTGCTAACTATCTCATCACTCCGACGACAGGAAGAGGGCCAGAACAAATTACTTCTGCTGACATTGAATTTGCGAGTTCACACACCTCTTTAATGTTAATTTTAGTGATCTCCGACTGGCGAAGTCGAACATCATTTGTGCCGACGTGGATAATGATTTTAGAATATTTACGTTTAGCATTAGCCAGCACTTTTAAATTTGCTTTGATGTCAGGTGCTCTGGCCCCCGGCAAACATGTGACTATGGTGGCTGGTGTCTCTATTTTCACGTTCCGTGTAATAGAATCGCCAATAACTAGGGCACTTTCAACAGGATTCTCAGTGGGTGCGTCACTGAGTGGGAGAACCTGTTTGATGTTCTAATCGGAACGGAAGAGTGGTGTTTGTTCTTACCACTATGCCGCCTCACAGTCACCCAGTTAGCCTGCTGCGTGGCTTCTACAACCGGAACCGAATGTGCAGTTTACTAGGCTAGTCGCATCCAAAGCAGTATCTAAGGCCCTTTCATTCTCACTATCCTCAATTAAAGTTTGGATGCGTGTCTCTAATTCTGAGATTCTCTCTGTCAGCCTGACAATATCCCTGCATTTATCACATGTGTAAGTCTCACTGCTGACAGAAAGAGCTAAGCTGTACATGTTGCATTTAATACACATGATAATCGTCGGACATGACTGACCGTGTGTTTGATGAACGCCGTCCGAAAAACTGCAACGCACACGGGACTCGCTGGCTGGATGTCTCGGTCGCTTGCCGGTGCCTGGGGCAAGGGTGATGTGCGGGACGCTGTACCTCGCGGTGGATCGATGAATGCCGGGCAGCAACGTCTCCACAGCTTCCCGATCTGGCGAGGACAGATCAGAATAACATACATCGGATAAATCCGCCATTAAATCGACAAGGAAGGTTGGTTTAGAGGAAAAAAAGAAAGTAGACGGTAGCTAGCAGGCTAGCGGGCTATGGCTAACACTAGGTGATTACGCTGGTGGATTGCTAGTAATAAATCGTTCCGTTTAGTAATACTATGCAATAGGTTAAGTAATCTAGTGAAAAATAAGAAAGTTATATTATGTGAATAGGAATAAAGAGAAGGATTTAGGATAAACTCCACGAAGCTCCGAGCGTAGGTCAGACAGCAGGCAGCAGCGTTGAGCGTCGATCTAGTAAACATGTTGTTGGTTTAGACGCAGTGATAAGTTTATTTAGCTCTTCCTGTCCTATAGTTGTAAAGCACTGCAACTGTTCTTGATGGGCGATAATTGAGGCTGAATCATAAAAATCTGTTAAAGGTTGTACATTTACAATTGTATTTCTGATACTTTCGATTTTCTCAGTAAAGAAATTCATAAAGTCATCACTACTAAATTGTAATGAAATGTTTTGTTCTGGTGATGTCTGTTTATTTGTTAATCTAGCCACTGTACTAAATAAGAACCGTGGATTGTTTTGGTTATTTTCTATGAGTTTGCGGAGATGCTCAGCCCTGGCTGCTTTTAGAGTCTTTTTATAACGAGACAAACTTTCTTTCCACGCAATTCTGAAGACCTCTAAACGAGTTTGTCTCCATTTGCGTTCTAGATTGCAAGTTTCTTTTTTTGATAGAGCGAGTAATACTGTTGTACCAAGGTACAATATTTTTCTCTCTAACCTTTTCTCTCTAACTTTTTTAATCTCATCGGTGCAACAGTATCTAATGTACTAGTGAAAATGGTGCACATGCTGCTAGTCATTTTCTCAAGATCATTTGTGTGTTTAGGTACGATGAGCAGCTGAGACAGATCAGGCAGGTTATTTGTGAATTTATCTATAGTTGTCGGGAGAATTGTTCTGCCTAGTCGATATTGCGGAGCAATTTGACAAATATCATCAGTATGCAGTACGCATGTTACAAGGTAGTGATCAGAGACGTCATCACTTTGCGGTAGAATTTCTATATATCGGTCGGATTGATTCCATGTGATATAATTAAATCTAGTGTATGATTAAAGCGGTGAGTGGGTCCAGTGACGTTTTGTTTTACCCCAAATGAGTTTAGTAAATCAGTAAACGCAGCCCCTAACACATCATTTGTATTGTCAACATGAATGTTAAAATCTCCAACAATTAGTGCTTTATCGACGTTGACCAATAGGTCTGAGAGAAAGTCTGAAAACTCTTTTAAGAAATCAGCATAAGGCCCTGGAGGTCTATAAACGGTAGCCAAAGCAAGAGATAGTAGCGACTTTTTACTTATATCTGAGAGTGTAATATTTAGCATAAGAACCTATAGTTTGTTCTCTGAGTAACATTAAGATTACCTCTATAGATTGTTGCTACACCACTGCCACGGCCAATCAGACGGCATTTATTTTTATTATAACAGTAACCAGGTGGACAAGACTCATTAAGACCAAAATAATCATTTGGTTTAAGCCATGTTTCAGTAAGGCAAATTAAATCAAGACTATTATCTGTGATCATTTCATTTATAATAACCGCCTTAGGTGTCAGCGATCTAATGTTTAATAGCCCTAGTTTTAGACATTGTTTCTGTTCAGTAATTTTGTGAATTTCTGGTTTGATTACGATCAAGTTTTTTATAGATCCTTTATTTTTATTGTTAAACCTCACTATTCGGGGAATAGACACAGTTTCTATAGACTGTACTTCACTTACATTTCTATCAATTAAGTGGGCAGAACACAGACTGTGATTTGAGGTTTGACTTACTAGTCATACGGTGCGAAGCGTCTTGGAGATGTTCTCCGACAGAAGATCAGCTCCGATTCTGCTGGGGTGCAGGCCATCAGCACGGAAAAGCCTAGGACGCTCCCAGAAAAGATTCCAATTATTTATAAAGAGCAGCTTCTGTTCATTACACCAAGACATCAACCATTCATTTAAAGCAAATAATCTACTGAACCTTTCATGTCCTCGTCGGGACGTCGGAAGTGGTCCGGACACGATGATACTGGTCGCGGGCAATGTGGCTCGTACCGTCTCGATCAGGCTCCTGAAGTCCTGCTTGAGCACCGCCGTCTGCCGCAGCCTGGTGTCGTTCACCCCCACGTGCAGAACTACAGCTCCGATGTTCTCAGCGCCAGTCAGGATCGCGGGAATCTGTGCAGCAACATCGAGAACACGAGCACCAGGAAAACAGTGACCTTACCTTTGGCTGTGGTAGTGTGAACGTGGCGGACGATGGAGTCTCCGATGACCACAGCGTCGCGTTCAGCCTCGCGAAGAAGGGAGAAGCGGTTCCGTGTTGAGATCTCGAAGACCGGGGGCGGCAGAGGAGGAGAGGTCCTGGTCCAAGGCCTGGCTCGCGTCTTCCGCTGCTGAAGCACCCAAGGTCCCTGGTGTGACGGCGCCGGAGTGAACAAGGGCTGGGATGAACGCGTTCTAGGTGCTCGGGTCCTGTGCAGAGAAACACACGGCGTAGAGGAAGCAGGAGTGTTATTATCACGCTGCAAACTTACCGAGGAAAGATGAGTGTCAGCACGGGAGGATTCCATTGCTGTTTGTCGCTCTCGTAGCTCGGCCTGCTTCTCGAGGAAGGTCCGAATCTGTCGTTCCACTGCCTCCAGTCCCAATTGCACCGCATGCAGCGAATGTGTCCTCACCTGCACCAAGGTTATAATCGTTAACGAAAAAACTAAAACTAGGTGGGAAAAAACATTGTGGTTAACTGAAATAAAAATAAAAACGAGGCATTGCAAAAAAACGATAACTAACTAAAACTGTAATGTGTGTTGTCAAAACTAATAAAATAAAATTATAGATTAAATGTCCTTAGTTTTCGTCTTTGTCAAATATATTTCATAGAGCAAATAACGTTCAGCTGCATTTCATTTCCCTGCGTCTCTCACGCTCCGGTCACACCGCGTCTCCATGAGAACGAGTGTTTGACGTTGAAAGCAAGTTCGCGAAAGGTTGGTATCTCGTGAACACCTTTACACAATCACACATTAAAAAGTAGTATATAAATATTTTTTATATATTCTAGTTGCAAGTTGAGGTAAAAATGCACTTGAATAATAACGTCTGATAATGGCGCTCTTTTATACAGCAAAAGTGGAAGTAATAGAGCTAAAGAGATAGACTAGCCCCAATTAAGTTTTCGTGCACTATATTCAAAGTCATCTGAAGCCATTCCATAGCTTCATTTGAGGGACAGAAGAATATGTACATCGTTAACTTTTAAGTTCATGGTCAGAAACTCCTCTTCCCTCTGCTACAGCTGTCAATCATATGATATATTCCCATTATAATACTTGATATGTAGATAAAGGGCTGTGGATCTGCATAAAATGACTTTATCTTGCTGTAGTTTATTGCTGTTTCTAAACAATGTCATCAACTGTTAGATTGTGTACACAGGGATTCTCTTTGTGCCAAACATTTATAATGCACAACGCAACTGCGCCCTGTGACTCCATATTGCTTCAAGCGCATCATTCTGCACCCGGGATGCGCATTAGCGTTTTTTTGCTGCTGTTTTGAAGCGTTTCATATTATTATGGTTTTGCACACTGAACGATTATTAATAGCCTATTTTGTTCTGTCGTATCTATAGCTTGTTGCCCCATTAAAAAGCTGCACAATACATTTAAAATAAATGTCTTTTAATCCTACATTAATATAAATACATATAATTCTATACATATAAATATAAATCTAATCTTTTTTTTTTCATTTTATAAGAATACAATAGTAATTTTAACTTTTTGTTAACATTTAGATTTTTTAAAAATTACTGTGCAAAGTTTTTTCAAGAATTAGGCTGGCATACTTTTGCTGCTGAATATATGCTCACTAGTTTATTTATTTATTGGTCAGCTTATGATTATACATTTTTATTCATTTGTTGTTTCTGGATTGTCAAACAGTGACCATAGTTGCACAAATACAGATGTATACCCAGGTGAAAAAAAAGTAAATTTCTAATGTACTTAAAGTGCTCTATTTTCGCGCACTAATTTGTATTTAATATACTAAAAATTAATCTTTAGTACTTCTTAAGATCATCTTAAGAACATCTAAGTGTACTCAACTATATCGAGACAGCATGAAATATGAACTAAAATGTGCTTTTAATATACTATCTCTGTATTTTAAAAAAATATTTAGTTACCACTTGTAGTACACTATAGGTTCTAATGTACTATAAGTACTATCTAAATATATTTTTTCTGTCTCGATATAGTTGAGTACACTTAGATGTCTTAAGATGATCTTAAGAAGTACTAAAGATGAATTTTAGCATATTAAGTACAAAATTAGTGCGTGAAATAGAGCACTTTAAGTACATTATAGAAGTGTACTTTTTTCACCTGGGTAGATACAGGCTCCACTAATAATAAATTCAACAAAGGTAACCTCTTTTTCTTCATATATTTAATGGTTTAAATGTGTACTCTACATGTTTGACCACTTATGAACTATCATTTAGTCTACTGTTGTGTACATGACTAATGTATCCTACCATCGCCAATAAATAAATTACTTTTAGAGCACAAAATTGTTTACAAGAGAACAAATTTCTTCATTGATCTAGTCACTTAATTTTGCTCTCAGAATGCACGAGACTTATGCATTTAAATTTAAAATGTAAAAAATTTTCCACCGGGGGGGCATGCCCCCGAACCCCCCTAGAGGAACTGATGCCCACCCACCACAGTCTCACAAAATCCTGTGGGAAACACTAGGTGTGAAAATTGTACAGCTGTTGTACAATTGTACAATCTGACAGAAATGTCTTGTGGCTCAAAAATGGCTTGAGTACATGCGGTTCATGTATGTCTTCTAGAGTCTGTTGTCTCTTTAGGCATTTTTACAGGCTCATGTCACTTACACATTTTGCACTTACTGCAGAGTGTTGAGACTGTTTACATATTTGTGCCCATATGTTCATTTTATGTACTGGTTTTATTTTTGAATTAATATTTTCTAAAATTGTATGATGTTTTTGTTGAGTTATTATTACACAATACTTTTTCTGACCTTTTTGAATCTTGCCCCTGACAAATAGCCCAAATTACAAAAAAAGACTAAAACTAATAAAAACTAAACTAAAACTAAGCATTTTTCAAAAATAAAAACTAAACTAAACTAGCAAACCCACTTTAAAAACTAATTAAAACTAAACTGAATTTGAAAACAAAAGTCAAAACGAAATAAAAATAAAAACTAATGAAAAATGCAAAACTATAATAACCTTGACCTGCACACAAAAGTAGAGAAACATCCGAAACACTCGCCATTACAATAGATGAACAATAATATAGTGAGAGAGAAGAGTACAAACGCTAGTGCGACCACGCCGCTACTGCTAGCGGGCTAAAGCTAGTAGCGAATGTTGGGGAAGTCGGAAAACTAGCGATATCAAGGCAATCCGAGTGTTTTTATAAAAATAATGTCGGTGATGTGTTCCCTCGCCATAAAAGAGAGAATGATTTGTTATAAATTCGATATTAAGAGAAAAAAAACAAGCAATTAGGAATCAACTTAATGGAGCTCTAACTCAAACAGCGCGGCAGCAACCAAGTGGGTTATGGGAAGTGAGTTATGGGAATTGAAGTCCAAGTGAGGTGAACAATAGTCTGTGTTGGAGTGCCCTCTGGTGGCTAAATAGGGCACTCCAACTGGTGATCATGACAAAAATGATCATGATCCAGCCGGAATGCAGATGATCCACACTCAGGACTTCAAAAATGTCCCCGTCATCGATTTATTTCAACAAAATACACTCAGAGGTTCATAGGGCAACATATTAAAAAATATATGTCAAATGTCATATCGCTCTCTGGAGGATAATCACCAATGTCAAAGGTTATGAGGGTGATACAATGGTCAACAATGGGGGGATGGGGGAACTTTGTGGGTGGTCCTGTGGGGTCAAAGGTCAGAGGTCACCATCAATCATTTTGACACATATCCCAGCCTAGGAACTACTAGTGAGCGCTCCATAATGTTTAGATTGCCTCATTTTAGATAAGAGTAAAACGACAGGTCATGCATAGACTATTGTCTCTTTTTAACATTGGCCTCTATGAACTACATTGGTTCAGTAACAGATGAATGTTCCACACTAACTAATCTATTTTCAGAAGAACAGATTTTGACAGATTTGACATGTACAACCCACACTTATCTCATTTTTCTTAAAAGGAGACCTTTTGGAGAAGCTGACCTACTAATGTGAATGATTACTCAATGTCTTCAGTACATTTAGAAGTAAAGGAGGTATGACTGAATGAATCTGTAAAATAAATAACATAAAGGTTGATTTCTGTGTGCGTGCTTGCACTTATTTCTATCATATACCATAAATAGTTAAGTACAAATCAAACACTTTCTGCATTGTCATGTGATTTCAAGGAACTGCTGTGATGTGATTTCAAAGAAAACATGTGTCATGTGATTTCAAGGTATCCTGACTATATAAATACCAGCAGAGAGCTTTCATTTGCTATTTGGACCTCTGGAGGTGGACAGACGATACAGAAATCAACACTCAGGTTTGTCATTCTATCACTTTAATTTCATCTGTTTTTATGAAACTTTTACAAATTATAATTATTTTCATTTTTAAATATTTGAATATATTATTTTTTATGTTCTGGTTCTTATGTTCTTGGTTACTCTTGGTGCATTGACAGGCTTTGAAAAGACATGACACACATTTGGCATTCATGCAAAAGCAAATCCAGTGGACTGATGGAAGTCAGAGACAGCTGCCACCTAAACAAGAGCTCACATTTTGATGCATGAGGAATTTTCGGGTTTGTGTATTAAGGAGAGTCACTTGTAATCAACCCTTTTGCAATTGACAGATGAGTTGACAGACCATGTATCCGCAAACTGGAGCGGCAGTAAAACTGCAGGACAGTCAGAAGAAGTATGTGCTTGTCTAGAGAATAGAATTGAAATCTTCGCTCCTCTCAAATGAGCAGTTTGCTTTAGTAGGCTATATTATGTTTTTGGCGGTGATGTCATATACTATCTGCTTATCTTCACGACTATCTGCATTATTGCTGCCTTCACGTGCTCTTGAATTATGTGTATATACGAGTTTCCTAGGAAAAAAATTGCACATGAACGCCTCGAATTGAATTTGATAAAGGCTCTAGGAAATTAAGGACTCGAAATTAGTGGAATCAGATTGCGTTTAAAGGGATAGACGTTAAGAGACTCGAGGGCACAGCGTGTCTCTCTGCAGGGCATACGTCATCAGATTGAAAACACGGTTTAAAGGGATAGACCGATTTAAGATGACTCGAGGAGCACAGGCGTGTCTCTGCAGTGGCATCACGTCATCAGATTGAAAACACGGTTTAAAGGGATAGACCGATTTAAGATGACTCGAGGAGCACAGTCGTGTCTCTGCAGTGGCATCATGTCATCAGATTGAAAACACGGTTTAAAGGGATTTACCGATATTTAAGATGACTCGAGGAGCAAAGGCGGTCTAGTGGGGCATACGTCATCAGATTGAAAACCCGGTTTAAAGGGATAGACGATTTAAGAGAGCGGGAACAGGGTTCGCTGAGTAGCATACGCATCAGATTGAAACCGGTGGAAAGGGATAAGATTTAGGACTCGAGGAGCACAGGCGTGTCTCTGCAGTGGCATCACGTCATCAGATTGAAAACACGGTTTAAAGGGATAGACCGATTTAAGATGACTCGAGGAGCACAGGGTCCTGCAGTGGCCTCAAGTCATAGATTTGAAACACGGTTTTAAGGGAAGACGATTTAAGATGACTCGCGGAGCACAGGAGTGTCTCGCAGGGATCACGTCATCAGATTGAAAACACGGTTTAAAAGGGATAGACCGATAAGATGACTCGAGGAGACAGCGTGTCTCTGCAGTGGCATCACGTCATCAGATGAAAACACGGTTTAAAGGGATTTAAGAGGACTCGAGGAGCCCAGTGTGTTCTGCAGTGGCATCAGTCAGAATTTTAAAGGGACTAGACCGATAAGATGACTCGAGGGAGCGCACAGTGGTCTCTGCAGTGGCATTAGATCAGATTGAAAACATTTAGAGATTTTAAGAGACTCGAGGAGCACAGGCGTGTCTCTGCAGTGGCATCACGTCATCAGATTGAAAACACGGTTTAAAGGGATAGACCGATGTATCCCCTTAAAACACGGTTTAAAGGGATACATCAGACGCAACATTTTTTTTTCATCCAATAGTGAATAGACCTATTTTCACGAGCACTCAATGTGAAGGGTGACATTTATTTGTACCTGACATTTGTGCAACAGAATGATGTGTTTAAATACACATTAATTGTTTTCCTGCATTTTCAGCATTAAACACCTTTGGCATGTCATCTGGATGGCAGCCATAACATCATTCATGTTGTTCTTTCTTTTTATACATTATCTTTCCTTATGTACTCACTTATTAAAAATATTCAATATTCAATTACTCATTGCTTTCCATTTTATTTCATTTTACTGTTACTTTTTTACTTATGTATATGTAGGCATATATATGTTGTGTGCAGTATTGTCATCTCAACTTCACAGTTGTGACTCATTAAATTCCTATTTTATTTTGGTAATGTTACATTGTGATAACGGCTGTAGAATTTATGCTGGTCAGATAAAGACTAAGATAAATCTGGTCAGATAAAATTCAACTAAGACAAAATAAATAGATAAAATCTATTCAAAATGTTTTTTTTTTTTTTTTTCATAAAAATTTGCTTTCTGTTTTTAATCTGTCTGCATGTCTTTTGTAGAAGAATTAACATGACAAGGTGTTCAGATGCTTTGAATAGGCTATTAGACCGAAATCTGATATGTCAGTTTTAGTTATGACTGGATCTTACACATTTCATTCCTTAACTTTTCACCTAATGTATAACACTGATAAAACAATTATCATTTGGCATTAAACTTTATATAGTTAAAAAGAAAGCTCAAAACTCTGACTGGGACAGCTATTGATGTAGTCAAGACCTCCTAATAGACACCAAGTCAATGCCAAGACCAGAGTGTGTCCAGACCAAGGTAAGACCGAGACTTTGAGGGGTTGAGACAGAGACCAAAGCTAGACCAGCACTCCTCTAATTCATCTGAAACATCCACATTCACTGCATGATAAAATTCTTGATAAAATAATAAAAATAATTTAAACTACAATTACAAATGCACAAATAATTTTATAAGAAGTTTTAAATATACTTTTTTGAATATAGTAATATGATGGTAAAACAAATAAAATGATATTTTGTAATATGATACTATAACTGCCAAGAGGCAATTTCTATTGTTAGTACATCGTTGTCATTAAACGTACCCATTAGGGGTTTAACAGTACACAGAACTCACGGTTTGGTAAGTACCTGGTTCTGAAGTCAGGGTTCAGTACAGCAGGTGGGAAGAAAACTAAAATTGTTTTAAGATTAAGTGGTTATACTGAACAGATTGTGACTCTGTCTTTAAATGAATTAAATTATACCTAAAAGTTTCTTAAGGATAAAGACAATTATCTTTGCTAATGCTGTAAACTTGAATATTATTATATTAAACATTAACAACAGAGCCCAGACTATTAGCTTAAATTAAGCTGCACATAGAGCACTGTTTGCATTAACTTCTAAATCTAATTATAAAATTATATTTTTACTCTAATTCGTTGTTGAAATATAATCATTTGTAGGGAACTCACCCTAGGAAGTAAAGCTCAAATGAAATATTTATAGGGAATTATAAAGAGTTGTTTAGTTTACGACCAAGCAACTGAGTCGTCCAGCGTTCATTTGCTCGAGCCGTAATAAGCTCTTGTAGCGGATATAAATATCCAACAATCGTGAAAACACTGATTAAAGCATGGTAACTTAAGATCACAGTTTAAGACATTAAATTTTAGAAGCACATAATACAAGACACTTTCTTTTAAAAATCTATAAAAGACTTTATTTATTCTAACAAACTAATCTAACACGAACACACACATACATACACGCATTCAGTCATACGTGTTTCAGTAAGAAAGGAAATGAGAAAAATTACATTAACTATTGGAAAGATGCCACTAAATTACAAAAAAAGATGGAACTCTATTTACAACTAAAAAGAGACTACAAACCAGCAGAATATCTGAGCTGTGTTAAAGAACATAAAATTAGAAAGACCAGATACAGGCTGAGTGACCATAGCCTAGCTGTAGAGAGAGGACAGCACAGGCAGAGATGGCAGCCGCGAGAGCAGAGACTGTGTTCACTGTGCTCTCAGAGAGAGGTGGAGACAGAGGAACACGTCCTGCTGCACTGTGACCACTATCTCAACATTCGATCGGACTATTTCACTAAATTCCAGCTACTAGAACCAAATTTTATGGCATCTTCAAACACAGAAAAATTAAATCATATCTGGAGAAAACAGCAATTTAATTGCAACAGCAGCAAAATACATAACAGCTTGCCACAATCTAAGAGAGATAGCAACCAGTGGACAAACCTAGAATCAGAAATATTCTTAATGTATGTACAGTTTTTTTTTTAACATTGTCATTCTTTTTTGTTGTTGTTATTTCTTGTATATCTATATTTATATGTTTATTCCTATTTTGTTTATGTATTATATAATCATTATTTGTTCATTGTAATGGCCACTGCTTTGGCAATACTGTGTAAGTCATGCCAATAAAGCAAATTTGAATTTGGAATTTGAGTTTTGGAGAGAGGAGAGAGAGAGAGAGAGAGAGAGAAGAGATATGAGGAATTCCTAGCAAAATTATGCACTTCAGAAGATCTGACCTGAACGAACCATGAATCAATAATTTAAATGCACCAGTTCAGTTTAATCTGAGGTTTAATCTTATTTTAATCTTTTTTCTTGAGTCGACTTTAAATGTGAATTTCCCTCGTCGGCATGCAGAGAGGGGTTTTCCAAGTCAATGATTTGTTTTTCAGGTCCAGATGGTAGTTAGGTAAAACCCAATCATGTTTGAGCTTGCTGGCAAAATGAAAGGAAGTCTCTTTGTTGCTGGAGTTAAAGTTGAAGCGGCAAAAGCCGTTGGTTGAACTTTGCGGCACAACTTAGAACACGAGACATTCAGTGGAAAAGAAAATTAAGTAAAAGAAAAGAAAAGTGAGTGAAAGTTGGATGGCTTGAATGAGCTGCTTGTGTTCTTCTTGTTACTCTTGTCTTTCTTGTCTTGTCTTTTTTTTTTCTTTTTCACTATCTTGCGATATGACTATTAGTTGTTTGTCACACCTCTGAGGAGTTTTGGCCAATCAGATATCGTCCTGTTTCAAAAGGGCTTTTCTCTGCTCCCAAACATAAATAGGTGTTACTTCCATCTCTGCTTTAGCAGAGAGTACCATTTTAACCATAATTTCTATTAAATGGAATATGATACATTTTAAACAGATTTCATTCAAGTCAGGATTTAGAAAAGAGGAAAAGAATTAAATCAAGTCCAAATAAGGCATACTTTCAGTCAGTCATTCAAGAGTTAATACATTACATGGATTGTGGGTGTTCTAAAGCAAAACTGATTACAGGTAGTATTTGTGGACACAATTTAAAATGTATGCAGTTAAAATATGTTTGATAAGTCCATTTAAAATTGTTTGGAGCAATTTTGATGCAGTTTTAGTTGCAGAACAGTCTTCATTGGGTTTTCTGTAAAGTTTTAGTCCCTTAGAGAAACAAATGGGGCCTGCATTGTTTCTGTTTCTTTTTGATCTGGTGATCAAAGACTCTTTATCTTCTCCATTTGCTGTCACAAATGGCTGAGTTTGTCACTTCTCCTTCTGACAGGAAACATAGATGTTGTAAAAGTAATCAGCATTGTTTTTTTCTGTAGATAGCTGGAGTCGGAACCTCGATTCTGAATTAGAATTATGTTTTGAAAGAATCATCTAAATGATTCATTTGTCTGGTTCGTCCACGGTTCCTACACATTTATACACAGTAGCTGTCATTTTTACAGATTTCACAGATTTACCAGCTGTCATTTAACAGATTTATTTAAACATACATTAAATAATCAAGCTATCACTAACAGGTTAAATCAAATATAATTAATATATTGGCTAATATAGTGCATATTAACCCCCTGGAGTCTAATCCCGCAGCGGCGCGTTATGCAGGATTTTTTTCACATTGCAGCAAAACAGACTTAAAATACTCATTTTTATGTCTTTTGACATAAGTAATATATCAATTTAAACTATAGAATGTCTTCTTTTATTTGAGTACACTCAGAGTACAAACAAAATGTTGTGCTTTTTGTAAAATAAAGAAAACAAACATGATGCGTGATCTCTCGTCTCCCTCTGAACGAAGTCCAATCTGATAGTTCTCAGAAAATGAACTGTAACTTAGTGAATACTAATCTCAAAAAAATCATACTTATGTCTAAAAAAACATTGAAATGTCAGGTTTTAAATCATGTAAGTCAAATAAAAAACAAACATTCTATGTTTATGTAATCTGTATGAAAAGAGAAGTCCGTGATTCAGCTCATTATCCACTAATGCGGCCACGGCCACGGAGCGAGCGCTATCAGACACAAATTCTCAAGTCAATACAGGCATACATCGTCTCAATCATGTATTTATTGTCTTGAAAAGTGTTTATCTGGATATAAAAAGCCATGGTTAGCGAACTCTGGAAGACATGCAGTTATTTCCTGGGGTATCTTCTTCTAAAGATGTATTTTAGATGAGTTTTTGCTTCTTTAGCGCCCTCTGGCTGCAGTATGAATTGAAAACACCATTCATGGAATAGCCTCTTCTTCTTTTAGATGAATTTGTGGACTAAAGGTGTTCAGGGCGCCCTCCGACTGCAAGTATGAATTGAAAACACCAGCGCTCATCGTGAAGACAATGAATATTAAATAAATATAACTCCTCTGTATAGAAAATGACATAAACATATGAGAATCCAATATTCTCCAAATGTGCATGCTTTTAACTAAAAGCCTTTATTCAGACTCTTTGCAGCACAGAAATACATTATATTTTAAAGTATATATAAAACCATTATTTTATATTGTAATAATATTTTCCTGTATGTTTCATATACCATGATAAGCTTGAGCATCACAGAAGGTTTTTTTCACAGCCTACCTGACTGAAAGGCCTCATTAATATGCAAGTCATTTCAGCTCATTATTATGCAATTCTTTTGTCTTCTCAGGTGAGAATGGCCCATTATTCAGTGGTGATTCACGCCTCCACGCATACTGTGTTTCTTGGCAAAAAGTGTCTTACAAAACCTAAATCAATATATTGTTTTATATAAACAAGTAGGAAGGATAATTTTTACATAATTTTAAAGCAAAAACTCTACTCTACAACATACAATACAAGTAATATGGTAAACACCGATTTAATATACTTTTTTTGGCCTTATTTCAGTGACTTTTTGTTTTTTGTTTTTTCAATACCCACGCATAAACGTTATTCCTTCAAAAACACAAACATGTACATACATGTTCCTCACATATTATGGTAGCCTAGTTTGGTTTGTGCTGAATACAGTGTAATGACACTCATGTCATTAATATGTTTATGAACAACTGAAAAATCACAAAATGTCAAGGCATGTCAAAACTTCTCCAGGCCCCCAAATCAGCCTCAGACTCCAGAGGGTTAATAAACTAACAACATCAGCTTGGAAACAACTGACCTAAGCACCGTGGTAGGAACATTAACTTGTGCTTGTGAGAGTTATTCTCCACGATGATTGGCTAAGAAAACATAATGTGACACACACACAAACACAAACCCTCCTTCCTTTCCTCAGACCTCAGATCAGCTCTGCGTCTGTTACAGAGGCCAGCAGAAGCTGTCTCCAAGTAGAGGATGGCCCACTGGATAGTGGATGCCATCACCTTGGCTTATCAGTCCCAAGGCATGCCTAGCCCGCTCGGGTTAAGCGCTCACTCCACTAGAGGAGTTGCCTCTTCCTGGGTGCCTGCGCACGGCGCCTCACTGACAGATATCTGTAGAGCTGCGGGCTGGGCGACATCCAACGTGCTCGCTAGTTTCTATAGCCTTCGTTTAGAACCGGTATCTTCCTGTGTACTCGCCCCTACAGGCTGGTAGCATGAAGGACCCATTCTAAGTGTCGGCTTGCTACTCCATTCCCGCACCCTGGGTCGGATATGTGCGTCTATTTGCTTCAGCGAGTTCCCCATTATGGTGAACACTGTTGAGTTTCTGCACCACTCCTGTGGCTCAGATATTGCGGAGTGTTTGTTGCTAGGCAAAGTATCCTTCACCAACATTGATGCTTGACTGGGTGCCATATGTCGTGAATTAACACCCGCCAACCTGCCAAATGTGGGTTAAAATTCATTTTGGCGGGTGTTAATAAAAACTTACTAGCCAGTTTGGCCAGTAATGCATGAGTCTCTCTTCTGTATGTGCGGTCAATCACAAGGAAAGCACGAGCCTTTTCTCATTCGAGTTGCCAGATCTTGCTAGAAAAAATCAGCGAACAAGGGAGGGAAGAGCTGTCTGCATCTCTGCCTGGTGATTCTGACCCCATTTGTGCTGAGGCATAGCGGTGGCTGCAATCATAGGGCTTGCAGATGAGCTCGTTGGGAAGTTTGAGAGTTTTATTCTCTCTCAACTTCCCCGGGGCTGGCGAGAGCAAGTGGATGACGATGACGTTCGTGTTTGACGTCATCGTGTCCGGCGGCGAGCGCTTCTCTGGCTTGTGTATGCGAGCTGCTGTGTGTTTGGGACGCGCTTCTCGGTGGGCTACAGCTGCCGGGAGAGCGCATTAGGAAAGGGGCCGCGCACGGACGGCTCGACGAGCGGTTCCTTTCTGTCCATTAATACGGCAGCTTCCATACTTTCCATTCCTTTTCTGATCTGTGTGTTTGAGATCGGGAGGGCATGGAAAAACCTCTAGCCATTTAGATTTGTATCTGAACCCAGACAGATGGGAGGAGGAGGAAGCAACAGTGAGATGGGTGATCGATTGTAAACACCGTTGCGTTTGTAATCGATTCCCCAGCTACATAGGGCGATTTATATCTACCCTCTCCTCTTCTTCTTCCACCTCCTGTGTGTATATATATATATATATATATATATATATATATATAGATATATATATATATTATGTATGTATATATTATATATATATATTATATATGTATTATATGCATGTGTGTGTGTGTATATGTATATATATGTGTGTATATATAAACATATATCATGCTCGGAGCTTCTTATGGTCAGACTGATGACTGGGCCCATAGTCATTATTTCTGTCAGCCCGCTATTCTGTTTGATAGTAAGAGGATCTTTTAGGCTTAAAAGAACCTTAGATTCCATCCTTTCATGTAAAAAAAAAGGAGCATTAGGAGTCTTCGGTCTTTGAGCCGCAGGAGGGTCTATATTTTATGTGTTTAAAATAAGACCTTATTTTCCTGTATAGTTTCTGAGCATGTAGTCAGAAAAATTAGGGGGTTTTTGGGTGGCCCTGTAAGAAGGCCCATAGCTTAGCGGCTAGGCTAGAGCTAGGTTAGGTGTGTTATTTACATAACCTTATGTATACTATCCCTTGTCAGGTTGTATAGTTCATAGTTCTGGCCTCCTCCGAGGGAGTTGTTAGGCCTATGCCCATTATACCCTTGCTTATGTAGGTGCAATTGTGAGTTTAACAGCTAGGTCGTAGACTGTTTTTGACTCCCTGATGCTGTCTCTCAGGTGGTAGGCCCTTATCTTTGCGTAGATAAGTTATGCAGGTATTGCTAGGCCCCACTTCCTAGAACTTTCATGCTAAAGGAATCACTTTATTTTATACACTTTAGGAATCACGAATTCCCTCTGAGCCACTTGATATCTGTATTATCAAGTTTGAGTTGACAATGCTAGTTTTTTTAGTTTTTCATCCTCTAAGGCTTAGAACAGATTTGAGAATCTGTATGAGATTGTTTTCCTTTTAAACAGCATGTATATCAAAGTTTTGTGTTACCTTGAGTTCTAGACTTTTGCCCTACATTTATATGTGAGCTTACTTATGCTGCCACAGGTTAGCACCTGTTCTCATAATAGTAGGCCCTTTTTGCTGTAAAGCAGCCTCTATTTGAGAGGATGGTGACTATATATTCCCCAGTTAAGAGGTTTATTTGTGTCACTGAGTGCATCACCTGTTGGATTGCATACTCAGGGTAGTTAGAACCACTTTTTGAGGAAAGTTGGTGTCTATTTAAGCTCCCTCTCTTGTTAGCAGCTATATTGCATGTAACTCGGATTGTAGGCTTTATGATATTTAGCCTCCTTCTAGTTAGCAGTTGTTTTCTACAATGCTGTTTAACTGATCATAGTTTGTCACATATTTACACTGCCACAGGCCCTGCCACGTGTCTGTTTGAGGTAGTAGGCCTTATAGCCTCCCTTAGACCATGTTGGCTTTGTTTGGTTCCCTTTAGTCACATGTTTAGGGTACATTGCCTGTTGGAATGTGTAGCCTAGCGCAGGTCGCAGTTAGCTTCCTATAGTTATGTTGGGTTAGAGCTGGTTCCCTGTAGCTTGGTCCCCTTTTAAATTCACGAGCTGGAGCCACGTGTCATTGAATCGGCAGGCCACTTCAGGCCTCCTTTTTAGCCCACACGTTGGCACGGTTGGTGTTTTTAATTTGCAAACAGGCTGAACGCCACTTGTTGCTAGAATGGTAGGCCCCTCAAGGCTTCCTTTCTTAGTCGACTTGTTGGTAGGATGCCTGGGAAACCATGCCACCATCGGCCACGCCCCATTGCCAACGGATAGGCCCTAAACAGGCCTGTTCTCGATGTTTGGCAGCATTTCATGTATTCCCTCTTTGGAAATTTCTAATACATTGCCTCTTGGGTGGTATGGTTAGGGTAGCCACTTACTGATGCCACGTGTTTACTGAGGTAGGCCTACCTCGGCCTCTGGTGTAACATGTGGAGTTCAGTATTCATTATTTTGAGTGGCTGGCCCCTCAGGTTGGTTATGTTAGTGAAACCTTACTGAGGTTCGGTTTTATCTACATCTGCCTCCCTGAGTCTGATTCCTACTCTAGTTGAGCTAAGAGCCAACTAGCGTCTAGGGTGGATCTATTGTGCTCCTAGAAACGGCCACTAGTCTTACACCGTGTGTCTTAGAGGTTGCTAGGCCCTATGGGCCGCCTTTTTGAACACACTGGTGTATGTTTGTGTATATTTCTCTTTGAGTATTCTGTATACACTTCTGGTTGGCCAGAGGCTCAAGTGATAAATCCAACCTCCTTTGCTCAGGTTGTTTATCGTTTTTGGTGCCTAAACACTGCCACAAGCTGATGCCACGTGTCTGAGGTTATAGGCCCTTCCAGGCCTTCCTTAATACGTGTTGGCATGCGTTGTACTCCTCTTGCTTTAAAGAGTAAAACGGTGCTTTTACTGAGTACACTGCTCGTTGGATTGTGTCAGGTAAAGTGAACCACCTCAAAAGGCCATGCCCCACCCTGACGGATAGGCCCTAATCAGGCCTGTTCACGTTGGGTGGCAGCATTCTATGTATTTCTTCTGAGGAAGTCTTTAATACATGGCTTTTTGGTGGTCTGGTTATGGCAGCCACTTGCTGATGCCATATGCTTACTAGGTAGGCCTACTTCGGCCTCCGGTGCAACATATGGAGTTCAGTCATGTACTCCTCTCGCTATGAGAGTAACAAGGTGCTTTTACTGAGTATTTTGAGTGGCTAGCCTCTCAGGTGGAGTATGGTAGTGAAACCTTACTGAGGTTCGGTTTAACCTACATTTGCCCCCCTAGTCTTATTTCTTGAGCTAAAAGCCACCTAGAGCCTAGGGTGGATCTTTTGTGCTCCTAGAAACGGCCACGAGACTTACACTGTGTGTCCTAGAGGTTGCTAGGCCTACGGGCCACCTTTTTGAACACACTGGAGTATGTTTGGGTGTATTCTTCTTTGAGAATTATTTCTATACACTTTCGCTGGCCAGGGGCCCAAGTGGTAGATCCAACCTCCTCTTTGGTGGGTTGTTTACTGTGCTTGGGACCTAAACACTGCCACAAGCTGATGCCACGTGTCTGTTGAGGTTATAGGCCCCTCCAGGCCTTCCTTAATACGTGTTGGTGTACGCTGTACTTCTCTTGCTTTAAAGAGTAAAAGGTGCTTTTACTGAGTACACTGCTTGTTGGATTGTGTTAGGTGGATTGTCATGCGGGCACTTTGCAGCCTCCTATGCTGCCATTGAAGTTGTCTGTCTACCCCAGCAAAGACAGATGTTCAGGGTGGCCCTTCCAGGCCACTTTCTGAATATACTTCTGTTTCACTTATAGCTACTATCATGCTGTAAACCCCTCTTTGGCCTCCATGAGTATGTGCCCATTGCATGGTCTACCTGTTAGGTGAGCTTTGTACTTCCCTTTCAGGGTTGTGTCTGTAATAGTGCTTAGCTCCCTAAGCTGATCATGGTGGTAGGCCTTAATCAGGCCTCCCCCTAAGATTCAGCCCCAGGCTGGTTTGTGCTCCCCTGTTTCAAGGTTCTCTAGCGCACCGCCTCCTCAGTGCGTTAATTAAGCACTGGGTAGATCCTAGGATGAGTGGATTATCTCCCCTCGATATGAGGGTTCATAGCACTCAGCTGAGTTCTGCTCTCCAGGATGCCCGTCTCTACGCGTAGGTTTGAGTTGGTTTCTGCCTCTTTGCAGTCACTCTTACTTACTATCTTCTTTAAGAATGCATTTTAGAGGCTCTGTATTCAGACAGGGTTGGCCAGAACTAAGTCTGTTCCTTCACAAGACCAGGTCGGCCTCCCTGGTGGCATTGGGGGTGAATACGTTCCCCTCTAAGTGACTGGCCAAGGTTCCCTTTGGTTCCTTGGCCACATTCCCTTAAAGGGACCCACTTTCTCTTCGGAAAAGCTGGTTCCAGATGCCTTAGCAGCTTCTGTAGGCCCTCTGAGGAAGGCCTTCTTGAAGTTCAGCATGGGCTGTTGGCCAAAGGGAATGCTATCACTGACAGCCTAGTGTGACCCGAGGGGGAGTTGCCAAGCAGTTCTCTAACTGCTCTGGAGCCTTTGTCTCAGCCATTTTTCTTGGCAGGCACTCTCCTCAAGCATGGCGGCATGGGTATATCGTTCTCCATAGCGTTTTGCAAACGCAGAGCGAGTTCCCTTTTGAAAGGGAACGTCTCAGGTTACGTATGTAACCATGGTTCCCTGAGACTAGGGAACGAGACTCATGCTTCGGGTTGCCTGCCTGCAGAACAGTCCCTCAAGACGATAGATGCTGACTGTTTCTCCAGGCACTCCTTTATACTTCCAGGTTGCGAGTATTACGTCATAGGCTGTCGCCAGCCAATTTGATTGGAGTTGTTGATAGTTGACTTTCGGACACCTGGGTCACGTGACGTTTCCCCCATAGCATTTTGCAAACGCAGAGTCTCGTTCCCTGTTCTCAGGGA
Organism: Culter alburnus; assembly: GCA_028476615.1. Taxonomy (NCBI): domain Eukaryota; kingdom Metazoa; phylum Chordata; class Actinopteri; order Cypriniformes; family Xenocyprididae; genus Culter; species Culter alburnus. The sequence goes on along the minus strand of JAOTNS010001656.1, from coordinate 61,956 downwards.
ACCATGGTTACATACGTAACCTGAGACGTTATTTACAGGGTTTTTAGTTAGTGTGATGTTAATGTAGGCCTATTTTAAATATATTTTGGTAGGGTTTTTCTTTCTGACATGACTTGAAAACACTGTAACTGTTGAAGCTAAACCTTGACCCCCATTGGCCTGCCCCAACGTCCTGCTATTGGTTGAACCACAATGATTGATATGTTTTGAACACGCCATAAAGCCAATGCCATCACACTCACCAACAATCGGTTTTGCTGTACTTTTGCTTAACAACCAAACACTATTGGGAATCTGTATTGCGATTTTTGGCACATTTGTCAGAAGGAAACTTTAGAGTCTAGAATGTCATTGTAGCTAAAGACACAAGTCTCACCATGCGTTTCAATTCCGAGAATGATCAAATTATTTTTAGATGATGCTATATAATTTTTTTGATGAGACTTTCTTTTTGTGCAAACCACAGAAAACATGAGGTATGAACTGAAACATCTAGTTTGTTTCTGCTAATTGGCTGTAAGGGCAGAACTTTCAAACCCAACTTTTGCCTACAGCTCAGACGTAACCACGAGAAATTTGCAAAAAAAAAAAAATAAATAAATAAAATAAATAATATAATAATAATAATAAATAATAATAATAATAATAATAATAATAATAATATTTTTTTAAGTACTTCAGTAATTTATTTTTGTTGAATACTATGTTGACCTGTTATGATTAAATGTCCAATTCAATGAACTGTTTTTGAGTTCAACTTGTTTAGTATTAAAAAATAGTATTGGCCTAGATAGAAGTTTACAGGAAATGTGTTTTGAGTTGCAAAAAATAATCATAAGTAAGTTTTATAATTATGACCTTTACCTTTTTTAATAATTTGCTCACACTTTGAATATCAGGTTGGCTATTGTTTAACTTAATTCAATAGCACTTTTCAATTTTGCATGGTTGCAAACAGATATAGCCATACATATAGAAAGTAGTTATAGTAAATATTTGTAATTATGACAAATAAAGAAAACAACATATAGATAATTTGAAATGGTGAAAGAAATTCACGTACCTGATCAGCAGTTTTATTACATTAGTGTATTCCTAATGCACTTCAATTTACCTACTGTAATACACTTTCCCATTAATGCTACTTTAATTGCCCTTGTTTGCACTCTGAAATATGGACTGCAGCCCTTTGGGCTGTCAAAATATTATGAATTATTAAATTAATTATTAACCACTTGCAGAATCTGTGAAAATGTGAATAATTTTAACAAAATAAGAGAGATCATACTCAGTTTAACTGCTCAGAACAAACAAGAGAACAACCATCACAAATCATCCAGGTAACCACACACAGTATTAAGAACCAAGAGTTCAGATACTTATCAATGGGTTATTTTAATAAATTCAGCTATTTTTTTTTTTTTTTTTTTTGTCTTATGTATTATATGTAAACATCTTTTATATAAAATATCTTCAGGACAGTACTAAATAAAAAATAACATGCACTTTGTATGATCTCTCTTATTTTGTTAAATGTTTCACATTTTCAGATTCTGCAAGTGGTTCACATACTTTTTCTTGCAACTGTACATAGTAACAATGTTGTACTCACGGACAAGTGTGGACACAAATAACGGACTTACAGTGTGTGATTTGTTAACAACAGTACAAAACAGAGGCTTTGGATGTTTAAGTTTGGGTTTTTAGGGAGGAAAGAAAGTGTGCCGTAAGGAAAGAAGTCCTAGTTTCTTGCTGTCATTACTGTAGCATAACCTGATATTGCTGAGTTCAACATGTTCCTGGGTCAACATTTTTGTTGATCCTGGAACATTCAATCAACCAATCATTTGAGGGACAAATTTACAGATTATGTCAAGTTTAGGCTTAAAATCATGAATTGGTGCTTCTACATCAGTGTTATTTCACTATCATTCCTCTGATTTTTGGGATAACTTATGGGTAGGGTTGGTTTAGGGGTAGGAATAGGGTTAAGACTAAATTTTCAGACTAGAATGTTGTTCCAGGATCAACAAAATATGTTGACCCAGGAACGCATCTAACTCAGCAATATCAGGACATGCAGGGTTGCTGTAGTTGCAATGTCTCCACTCTCCACAAAGACATTGCAAATTTATTGTCCTTTTCAGATACCTGCTAAAACTGCCAAACTGGTGAATGTAGTAAAGCAATTTTAGCTGCGCATATAAAAACAAAATGTTTTGCATCATCTGTTTTAACTGTTGTGCAATGTTTCTGTTTATGTAATACATTTTTTATATTAAGTGGCCTTAACTACTTGTACTTACAATCAAAATAAGTACAATGTACTTACTGGGTTCATATTAATTGCAAAACACTTTTGCTGCTACTGAGGTGGATACGGGTAAGGTTAGGGAAAGCTTTGGTGGTATGGGTAGGTTTAAGGGTAGGGGTAAGGTTTAAGGTATGGGTCAACATTGTAATTATAAATGTAATTACAAAATTAATTACAGAGTAATTAATGCAGGTTTTTTAAATATAAGTACAATGTAAAAACATGTAGGTAACAATAGTGCACTGTATCAATGATTAATTTAAATGTAAGTACATAGTAGTTAAGGCCACTTAATATAAGTGGGTCCCATTTTTTTTTAATAATAAAAATAATTAGTAAGAAAGATTACAGGTATGATGCCTGTCAACATTTGGGTTTATGGTGAAGATGGTGACAAATCAATTGTTTCTTTTTCTCCACAAGAAAACCTCAACCTACAGTGAATGAAGAGAGCATGGACAATACCATCACAACAGAAGGTAGAGAGAGACATGAGGTAAGTGTTGAGTGAATGGTGGGATCAACAAAAGTTTTTTTGTTGTTGTTTTTTTAAGTCATTTTCTGTGTAGACCATACAACCTTGACTACCCTTGAGAACACAGTTGTAAGGGTAACAGGTAAATTTGGCTCAAAGGGAATCAAAGTGCTATTTCATCCAAAAATGAAAATTCTGTCATTAATTACTCACCCTCATGTCATTCTACACCCATAAGACCTTCATTCATCTTCAGAACACAAATTAAGATATTTTTGATGAAATCCGAGGTTATCTGAACCACTCATAGGCAGCAATGTCATTGTACCTTTTGATGTCCAGAAAGGTATTAAAGACATCGTTGAAATAGTCAACGTGGTTCAACCTTATTCTGCTATATTAAACTTCCAGGTTCTACGTCAGAACGCCAGATCACTATTGGCCGGCTTCTGCATCAGCTTCACACGCATACATCGTACTGGTCACTAGCCTACTGACGTTTCTCTGACGTAATTTGTTGCATACATGCTAGTGTAAAATGGCAGAGGGAGGTGAAACACAAAAGAATGAAAAATACAAAAAAACACTATTTTAACAGCGTTTGTGTGTGCGTGCATTGTTAAAGCCCACTATATGGAGAAAAATCCTGAAATGTTTTCATTAAAAACCTTGATTTCTTTTCGACTGAAGAAAGAAAGACATGAACATCTTGGAAGACATGGGGGTGAGTAAATTATCAGGAAAATTTAATTCTGAAGTGAACTAATCCTTTAAGTACCACTTGACCTTTCATGCTCTTTTAGCATTTACTAGTGTTTATTAATTCTAAATGCTTCTTTCCTACGTGGTGTTCAGACTTAAATTTTGTTTGACTACATTCAGGAAATGTACTGGCAACACTTTATAATAACGTTCAGTTATAAGTCACTTATAAATTATTAGTTAATGAGGAACTAATCATTTACAAAGCATGACAATACGTTCATAAATGATTAATAAGTGATACGTTAACATTTTATGAATGTTTTATTCATTCAGTTATGTCATTTTTAAATTATTAGATAATGTTGAACGAATCATTTACAAAACATGAATATACCTTCATAAATGATTAATAAGTGTTATGCTAACAATTTACAAATGTGTTGTAAGTTATCTTAAAAAATGTTAAAATCATGAAATAAATAAATCAGATCATTAGTAGATGGTTTATAATTTATTAGTTGATACATTATTTATCACTTATAAATCAATGAAGTACTTATGACAAAATTGTTTTAGTGACATTATCTCAATAAATTACAGTATCTCAAACAAATGATGAACAAACCATTAAATGATCATTATATGATTTATTGATGAAGTTGTAAGCTGGTCTGTGTTCAAAAGCACAAACATGCAGGTATGCTAAAGCACTATTTTTAAGAAGAGTAATTTATTTATTTTGAAGTGGATAAACATTTATAAATGCCTTACCGTCAGGTGATTCCAGTGGGTTATATTAAATTCTTTCACTCATCAGCACAGACTTGTGTTCTGTGTGGGGTCTGTGTAGTGATGAAGTGAACCTCTGAACCGGTTTTATCTTCCACTGAAGCTCACATCAGGTGCACAGAGTTAAACACTCCATGTGTGTCAGAGGAGACAGCTGTCTATACCCTCACCAGTCAGCACTTACACTGCAGTATACACTACAAAGTGTTCAACACCTGTTATAGATGATGTGTAAATGCATGAATAAATAATTTACAAAGCTTTCTGCATCCCCTATTCTAAAGTGTAAACTATTCATCACTTGTAAATGTGTTACATATCATTTGCAGATCTTCCTGTTACATGATCCATCTCATTCCATCACTTTACCCAAGCCTAAACTTTACATTATTTAAAAAAAAAACTAACTTAACACTCTGCCACCATTTAACCAGCACTTAATCATTTAATTTTAATTTTGTTTTTCATGGAACAGCTTCTCACCATAACATGAAAACACACCATAAACTGATAATAAACGTAGTCCATTATTTCATGCATTTTATTCCAAGTCGTACGATGCCATCGTGTGAGGAAAAAATTCTTATAATGTATAATGGTTATATCACGTTAATAATCGTACCAATCCGCCATTTTATAACTTTCAAAATTGGCGCTTCTAACAGTACGACACAGTGACGTCAAACCTCGCTCCTTATTGGCTGTCACATTTGATTTGCGACTACCATAGAGTGTTTGCGACATGCCGAATTTGAGTTGCTGTGTTGAGTTAGATTCAGCGTGACGGATGGAAATGCAGATCAGGGAATGTTTGCAGTGATTAAACACTTTAATTTCATTCTGTAACTCACACAAAATTATGTTTTGCTGTCATTTCGCTGGTAATGTAGCACACGCATCGTTTTGTCTGTTCTGTATACTGCTTTTTTGTAATGTTTTAAATAAATTATTGTGACTAACGAACATGTATCTGCCTGTTACACTACGTATATTGTCAAAATGGTTATGCTTAAGGTTATATGGTGGTGTAGGGAGCTTAAAATTATTCTTTTTATACAACAGTATATCAACTAAGATAACAGTCACTGTAAATATATCTATATTGCGTTTTTATTTTTGTGAAGTGGTTAAAAAGTGGTCATGTTTAGGTATAAGGGTGAGTTAGGGGCTCAAAGATATATAATAGTAAAAATATATTTGCATAAAAAATATTATACTTTTTATATAAAAATATATCATTTAAATATCATATAAGGGATTAGATTTTATATCCAGTAACTGAAAGGTATACTTTGCATATGGCAAATAAATGGTATATTTACAAATTGCAGTTTGTACATAATTTATAAAGAAGATCTGCAAATGATATATAACACATTATAAGTGATGAATAGTTTACACTTAGAATAGGGGATGCAGAAAGTGTTATAATGACTTGTATACATATACAATAATTTGTAACAGGTAAGAAAGGTCTAAAAATGATACATAACACATTTACAAGTGATAAATCATTTACACTTTAGAATAGGGGATGCAGAAAGCTTTGTAAATGATTTATCATGTGTTTACACATCATCTATAACAGGTGTTGAACACTTTGTAGTGTGTACTGCAGTGTGAGTGCTGACTGGTAAGGGTATTGACAGCTGTCTTCTCTGACACACATGGAGTTTTTAACTCTGTGCACCTGATGTGAGCTTCAGTGGAAGGTAAAACCGGTTCAGAGGTTGACTTCATCACTAGATCCACAAACAGAACACAAGTCTGTGCTGATGAGTGAAAGGATTTAACATAATCCACTGGAATCACCTGACTGTAAGGCATTTATAAAGGTTTATCCACTTCAAAACAAATAAATTACTCTTCTTAAAAATAGTGCTCTAGCATACCTGCATATTTGTGCTTTTGAACACAGACCAGCTTACAACTTTATCAATAAATCATATACTGATCATTTAATGGTTTGTTCATCATTTGTTTGTGATTAACAGTTGTTTATTGAGATATTGATACTAAAACAATTTTGTCATAAATACTTCAATGATTTATAAGTGATAAATAATGTATAAACTAATAAATTATAAACCATCTAATAATGATCTGATTTATTTCATGATTATAACATTTTTTAAGACAACTTACAACACATTTGTAAATTGTTAGCATAACACTTATTAATCATTTATGAATGTATATTGTCAAGTTTTGTGAATGATTCATTCATCATTAACTAATAACTTATAAGTGTCTCATAACTGAATTAGTAAAACATTCATAAGGTATTAATATATCACTTATCAATCATTTATGAATGTAAATTCATGCTGTGGTAATCGGGTATTGGGTCACTGTAAAAAAAGACAAAAACAAAACAAAACAAAAAAAAAAACTAGAGATGCACAGATCAACCGGCCAGAAACCAGAATCAGCTGATTTTCTGCATTATCGGCCTGGACCGGTGACTGGCATGTCAGTCTCACGTCTTTCTGATTCCAAGCCGGTCCATTTTGTTTCTAGCACACACCCGCATCCTCTCTCTCACTCACTCTGGTTAAATAGTGTTTGTATTGTGCATAGTTTTACTGCAGGTTTCATGCTCACACCAACAGCGCATGCACCACTGAAATGGTCTAAATGGCGTTCTCACAAAGCCGCTTCTTAAAGAGCTTGTGAGTCGCAAATACTAAAATGAGTTGCTAATTGCGCTTAAATAATTAAATACACACAAAATTATGCGAAAATGCCCGGCTTGGTGAGTATTCAGTTATACACAGTCAGTTTTGGAATGTTAAATACTTGAGAAAAAGAACTCATGTTGTGTAACAGTATATTGAGTCTGTGCAAAAACTCTTAAAGGGACAGCAGTCTAATATTCCTGTTGCTCTCTGTCATGTTAATCAAATAACAAGAGACAAAGAAAATAACTCGCTGCTCTTGACTTAATAACATTTGTAACACAGTTATAGACACACTTTTGCTCCGTTTTGAATTATCATACAGTACAAAACCAAAATTTGATATTTTAGAACTAAATTATTATTGGTATCAAATTTTCATGTTGTGATAATTGCTTAAGCATTTATCACTGTATACGGTATTATCACAGTATTGAAATAAGTTGTAAAAAAAAGTGTTGTCATAGTATAACAGGTTTAATATACTGTTTTTCATATAACAAAAAGAACTCTGAACATTTAAATACAATAACGCAGTACACAAATTATAAAGTAAAATGTTTCAAACAGATTAAAGTGTAAAAGAATTATAAAGAACAACAGGTAACACTATATAAGTTATCATTGTTTAATGTTAGTTATTGCATTAACTAAGATTAAGAATGAGCAATAGCTACATTTGTTACAGAAGAAGGTTTTTTTTTTTTTTTTTTTTTGTTAATATTAGTTAAAAAATACAACTGATCATATTAGTTTTAGGTCCATTAAATAATAATTACAACTTTTGACTTTAGTAATGTTTATAACTAGAAATTAACATTAACTGAGATTATAATATTTTTAAATGTTAATAAATGCTATAATAAAAGTACTTTGTTCATTGTCAGTTAATGTCAGTTTCAGTTTCATTGGTAATAATGAATTAAAATGTTAACTAATGAAGCCTTAGGTCATCAAGTGTTACTGAACAATAACAAATAAACAGAAATGTTTCAATCATTAGGGCATGTTGTAGTCCATATTAAAAAAAAAGTTTAAAGGTGCCCTAGAACCCCTTTTTCACAAGATGTAATATAAGTCTAAGGTGTCCCCTGAATGTGTCTGTGAAGTTTCAGCTCAAAATACCCCATAGATTTTTTATTATTACATTTTTTAACTGCCTATTTTGGGGCATCATTATAAATGTGCCGATTCAGCGCGCTTCCCCTTTAAATCCTCGCACTCCCCGCCCCCGAGCTCGCCACTCTATAATACATTGCATAAACAAAGTTCACACAGCTAATATAACCCTCAAAATGGATCTTTATAAAGTGTTTGTCATCAGATTATGTAAGTATGGTATTTATTTGGATGTTTACATTTGATTCTGAATGAGTTTGATAGTGCTCCGTGGCTAGAGCTAACATTACACACTGTTGGAGAGATTTATAAAGAATGAAGTTGTGTTATGAATTATATAGACTGCAAGTGTTTAATATTGAAAATAATGACGACTCTGGTCTCCGTGAATACAGTAAGAAACAATACTAACTTTAACCACATTTAACAGTACATTAGCAACATGCTAATGAAACATTTAGAAAGACAATTACAAATATCAAAAATATCATGATATCATGGATCATGTCAGTTATTATTGCTCCATCTACCATTTTTCTCTGTTGTCCTTGCTTGATTACCTGCATAAAGTCTGTTGATTCGGCTGTGCTGCTCCAGATGTTAATACTGGCTTGTCTAATGCCTTGAACATGGGCTGGCATATGCAAATATTGGGGGGTGTACATATTAATGATCCCGACTGTTGCGTCACAGTCGGTGTTATGTTGAGATTCGCCTGTTCTTCAGAGGTCTTTTAAACAAATGAGATTTACATAAGAAGGAGGAAACAATGGTGTTTGAGACTCCCTGCATGTCATTTCCATGTACAGAACTCTAATTATTTAACTATGCTGAGGTAAATTCAATTTTCATTTCTAGGGCACTTTTAAGTTTGAAAATAAATAGCCAGTTAAGTCTTTAGTATTAAGTATTTGGTGCTGTGATGAACAACATTGTGAATACAAAAAAAAAAAAACACAACAAAAAAAAGAATGGATGGATGTTTGAAGCCTTTTAAATAATGTAGTAGTGCAGCTGCTTTGTTAGTGGGGTTTTCGGGGTATTTCTGTTTCTATTTCTGTAGCATTTCTGTTGTTCCATCAGCGCCCTCTGCTGTCAGAGACTGAATGTGCACTTTCATTCAGCGCGTCTATTCCACTCGTTCCACTATGTGCTTCTCATGAACATTGGGTTTGTTTACGTAGTGCGCGTGCCTCTTTGATGCCGCATACAGCGGTGTTGTGCTTTTTATATGGTTGATAGGTAAAGTATTCTTAAAATATAATATAAAAATTCAAATAATTCATAATAAATAATTATTCACAGTATTTTGAGTATTTTAACAATATTGTGTATATTCATTATCGTGAAATATCGTATTAATGAATATCGGCACATGTATATTTAGCACATTGTAAACATGTCAGTTCAAGTAGATATTCCTGAACACAGTATTTCACAGTAAATGAAGATTATAGATGTGATTATCGAAATCTAGCTCACGCGTCAACCATAACTGAATGTGATGGTTGATGCGTGACCTGTGTCAAATTTCTAGGTTTCTGAATGGACAGTTGGCTTGATTGACACATCCCCACGAACGCTAACTTTCAGGCATGATTTATATACCATTGACATGACCTCAGAAAACATTAGCACACATTGATTGATGATTTGGAGCGCATTTCCTATTCTGCACATCCACGACAAAACAGTTGATTCCTTTTCGAAAGGGAACTTCTACTCTGCGTTTGCAAATGTGCCTGGTGATTCTAACTTCCCTGCGGCTGACGAGAGTGAGTGGATGACGATGACGTTCGTGTTCCCACTTCTCGGCGGGCTGCAGCTGCCGGGAGAGTGTGTTAAGAAAGGGGCCGCGCGTGGACGGCTCGACAAGCGGTTTCTTTCTGTCCATTAATACGGCAGCTTCCATACTTTCCATTCCTTTTCTGATCTCCACGTTTGAGATCGGGAGGGCATGGAAAAACCTCTAGCCATTTAGATTTGTATCTGAACCCAGACAGATGGGAGGAGGATGGAGCGAGAGTGAGATGGGTGATCGATTGTAAACACTGTTGCGTTTGTAATCGATTCCCCAGCTACATAGGGCGATTTATATCTACCCTCTCCTCTTCTTCTTCCACCTCCTGTGTGTGTGTATATATATATATATATATATATTATATATATATGTGTGTGTGTGTGTGTGTGTATAATATATTTATATGCATGTATATATTATCAATATATATCATGCTCAATGCTTCTTATGGTCCGACTGATGGCTGGGCCCATAGTGATTATGTCAGCCTGTTTCTGTTTGATAGTAGGGGATCTTTTAGGCTTAAAATAACGTTAGATTCCATCCTTTCATGTAAAAAAAGGAGCATTAGAGTCTTTGGTCTTTGAGCCGCAGGAGGGTCTATATTTGATGTGTTTAAAATAAGACCTTATTTTCCTGTATAGTTTTCTGAGCATGTAGTCAAAAAATTAGTTTTTTTTTTGGGGCAAACTGAAGTTGACAGACTAGCTAGAGTATATGTTGTGCAGGCCGCAAAATGGCCCTCTTAGCCATCTGTTTAGAGTAGCTTCTCATCTGCTGTTTTCTAGAGTAGTTTTGAGTTAGCACTCGTCATTTCAGTTAATATGTATGTTTAGGTCAGCCCTAATCGGGCACCTGACATTGTTCGCTTGTGAGCTTCATTTTCTTTCTCTTATCCATGAGATTTGGAGGTGAAACCCAGGCTTCACTAGGCTTGTGGCCCTGTAAGAAGGCCCGTAGCTTAGCGGCCAGGCTAGAGCTAGGTTAGGTGTGTTATTTACATTTAACACTATGTATACTATCCCTTGCCAGGATGTATAGTTCCTAGTTCTGGCCTCCTCCCGAGGGAGTTGTTAGGCCGTATGCCCATTATCCCCTTGCTATGTATGCAATTGTTGAGTTTAACAGCTAGGTTGTAGACTGTTTTTTAGACTCCCTGATGCTGTTATCTCAGGTGGTAGGCCCTTATCTTTGCGTAGATAAGTTCATGCTAGTGTGTACTAGGCCCCACTTCCTAGAACTTTTATGCTATGGAAAATGTGTATTTTCCTCTGAGCTATTTGTTTTCTTTTATCAAGTTTGAGTTGACGTTGCTAATGTTTAGCATCCGTCCTCTATGGCTTAGTACAGTTTTGTAGGGAGAAAATTATTTTCCTCTTTGAAAATAGCATATGCATCAAAGCATTGTGTTTGTTTTGAAGTTCTAGACTTTTGCCCTACATTATATGTGAGCTTACTTATGCTGCCACAGGTTAGCACCTGTTCTCAAAATAGCAGGCTTTTTCATGTAGCTGCTATTGGAGACATTGGTGACCTAATATTCCCCATTTGTAGGTTTATTGGTGTTACTGAGTGCATCACCTGTTGGATTGCATACTCAGGGTAGTATAGAACCATTTTTTGAGAAAAGCTGGTTTCTATTATCTCCCTTTTTGTGATCTTCTTAACAGCTATATTGCATATAACTTTGAGTGTAGGCTCTTATGGTTAATTAGCCTCCTTCTAGTAAGCAATTGTATTTCTAACAAATAATGTAAACTATGTGAGCAAACTATGATCAGCTAACAGCACTTGTTAGCTGATCATAGTTTGCTCACATAGTTTACATTATTTCATGAGCTGAAGCCACGTGTCATTAGAATGGTAGGCCTCAACAGGCCTCCTTTCTAGTTCACATGTTGGCACAGTTTGTGTTTTATTCTGCAAACAGGCTGAACGCCACTTGCATGCCCGCGGGGCCTCCTTTTTTAGCTGACTTGTTGGCAGGATGCCTGCGAATCCGAGAACCCATACCACCATCGGCCACGCCCCACCTCTGTTGAGTAGGCCTTAAGCAGGCCTCTCTTGGAGTATGACAGCGTAATATGCGTTCCCTCTCTAAGTAGTGCAAGGTTTTCCACTGAATGCATGGCCTGATGGTTGATGTGGTCTTGGACTGGCTGATGCCACGTGTTTACTACGGTAGGCCCTAATAAGGCCTCCTTTTTAGTTTACACAGTGTGTGTTATATGAACAAACGGGCTGAATGCCACTTGTTGCTGAGATTGTAGGCCCTATAGGCCTCCTTTTTAGCTGACATACTGGTAGGATGCTTGTGAATCCAATACCACCATCGACCACGCCCCACCTCTGTTGAGTAGGCCTTAAGCAGGCCTCTCTTGGAGTATGTGGCGTAAATATGCATTCCTTTTTAGAAACTAAATCCTTGAATGCATGGCCTGATGGTTGGTGTTGTTTTGGCTGCCACCTGCTAATGCCACGTGTTTACTAAGTTAGGCCCTATGGGCCTCCTGCGTAGCATGTCAGAGTTCAGTTATGTACTCCTCTTGCTTGAGAGTAAAAAGGTGCTTTTTTCGAGTACTGCTCTGAGTGGTTGACCTCTCAGGGTGAGTTCTGATGGTAAACCTTACTGAGGTTTGTTTATAACTACATCAGCCTCCTTGAGTCTGGGTGGATTGTCATGTGGGCACTTTACAGTTTAACTACTGTCTTTGAGTCATATGTCCTGCTCTTAGCAAGACAGGTGTTCAAGGTGGCCCTCACAGGCCACCATTGAATGTGCTTCCATGGTTATATGCCCACAGTATGGTCTGCCTGTTAGGTTGAGCTTTGTACTTCCCTGCCAGGGTTGTTTGTGTAATAGTGCTTAGCTCCCTAAGCTGATCGTGCGTTGTAGGCTTCCATGAGGCCTCCTCCTTAGGTTCAGCCCTAGGCTGGTTTGTGCTCCCCTGTATCAGAGTTTCTAGCGCACAGCCTCCTCAGTGCAAATAATCAAGCGCTGAGTAGATCCTAGGATGAGCGGATTATTCTCCCCTCAATATGAGGGTTTATAGCATTCAGCTAAGTTCTGCTCTCCAGGATGCCCATCTTTACGTGGCTACTAGATAAATGCCGTATGCTTTACAGGTATTAGGCCCACTGGGCCACCTTTGAACATACTGGTGTATGTAATAGTGTACTCCTCTCGCTGAGAGAGTTACAGGTGTTTTATTGAGCACATTTCTGGTTGGCCAGGGCCCCAGGTGATAATTTTAACTTCCTTATGGTTCAGTTATTTGTCCTTCCTGGTGCTTAAAACACTGCCACGAGCTGACGCCACGTGTCTGCTGAGGTCATAGGCCCTTCCTTTGGGGCCTTCATTAGTGCGTGATGGCGTATGTTGTACTCCTCTTGCTTTAAAGAGTAAAAGGGTTCCTTTTACCGAGTACACTGCTTGTTAGATTGTGTTAGGTGGACTGTTATGTGGGCACTTCACAGTCTCATTTGATGTATACTGAAGTCATGTTTCTTGCTTCCAGCGAGATAAGTGTTCAAGGTGGCCTTCGCAGGCCATCATTGAATGTCTTACTGTTGTGACGAAGTACTCTGGCTTATGTGAGTCTTACTCCACGTAAAATTACTATCATACCTATCTTGTAGGCCTTTCTGGCCTCTATGGTTATGTGCCCACAGTATCGTCTACCTGTTAGGTTGAGCTTTGTACTTCCCTGCTTGGGTTGTCTGTGTAATAGTGCTTAGCTCCCTAAGCTGATCATTAGGTGAAGGCTTCTATGAGGCCTCCCATTGAGGATCACCCCCAGGTTGGTTTGTGCACCCCTCTATCAGGGTTCTCTAGCGCACAGCCTCCTCAGTGCAAATTATCAAGCACTGAGTAGATCCTAGGATGAGCGGATTATATTCCCCTCAATACGAGGTTTCATAACACTCAGCACTGAGCACTTTCATAACACTCAGTTCTGCTCTCCAGGATGGCCATCTCTACGCGTGTGTTTGAGTTGCTCCTGCCCTTTTTGCAGTCACTTTTACCCACTCCCTTCTGTGAAGGATGCGTTTTTGAGATTCTGTGTTCAGAAAGGGATTAGCAAGACTAAGCTTGTCTCACGATAGACCAGGTCGGCCTCCCTAGTGGCATTGGGGGTGACTTCGTTCCCCTCTAGTGACTAGTCAGGGTTCCCTTCAGTTCCCTGGCCTCATTCCCTAGAAGAGACCACTTTGTCTGCGGAAAAGTTGGTCTCAGATGCTCTAGCAGCCTTATTAGGCCTTCTCTCTCTATAGAAGAAGGCCTTCTGTAGGCTCAGCTTGGGCTGTTGGCCTTAGGGAATGCTGTCACTGACAGCCTGGTGTGACCGGAGGGTGAGTTGCTAAGCGTTTCCTTTGAAACTGCTCAACGTTTGTCAGCCATATTTTTTGGCATGCATTCTCCTCAAGCATGGAGGCATAGGTAAATCGTTCCCCATTGCGTTTGCAAACGCAAAGTAGAAGTTCCCTTTTGAAAGAGAATGTCTCAGGTTACATATGTAACCATGGTTCCCTGAGAACAGGGAACGAGACTCTGTGTTTCCTTGCCATGCTTCGGGCTGCCTGCCTGCAGAACAGACCCTCAAGACGATAGATGTCTTCTGTTTCTCCAGGTGCTCCTTTTATGTGTCCGGGTTGCGCCATATTACGTCATAGGCTGTCACCGGCCAATAGGATTGGAGTTTTTGGATAGTTGCTTTCAGACACCTGGGTCACATGATGTTCCCCATTGCGTTTGCAAACGCAGAGTCTTGTTCCCTGTTCTCAGGGAACCATGGTTACGTACGTAACCTGAGACGTTTTTTACAAACGAAAGCTCATAGAAACTTGAAAATGGTTTCATTTGCTTTTTTTATACGGTTTAGGTTGATACTGACTTCAGCAGACCTTATCAAAAGTGCAGAGGTCAATGTCTGTCTTTTTAATATTCCCCTGTCCCCTGTAATATTTACTGAGTAATCCACTATTTTGTAGAAGGGAGTCAAAATGACAATTTTCACCCGAGATTTGAAGCCATTTTACAGGGGTGTAAAGATAACTTTAGAAAGATGTCAGCATCATTTTATTTTTACACAGAGATTGGTTGGTCTGTTAGGTCTATTATTTAAATCTTTACTCAGAGAGTTTATTAAGAATGAGAATCTATAAGGATATTAGGATTTATTTAATAATCTTTAGAGTTGACATGCAAATTTTGGAAAAAGAATATTGATGGCACACTGCAGTGATGTGGAACTCTTTACCTTTAACTGTCAGAGAGTGTAATACTTTGAATAATTTCAAATTTAATTTAAAGAAAAAGCTGAAGGATAATCAGGTGTGTTGTCATTAGCACAGACTTGTTGAAGTGGAGGTGTAGAATCCCTAATGTATTAAATGTAATGTATTGGATTGTGTGGATCTGATCTGGGGATGGGGCTCTGTTAATGTTGGATGTGGTGTTTGTCTGTATTTTAAATTTTGTATATAGGTGATTATGTGATAGGCTGTTTAAATACACTGTTGACCTGCTGTTACTTTGCCTCTGCCCAGGGACAACAGATGAAAATTAGCTTGTAGCTATCTCTGGTCTGTACAATATATGTAGTGTTGTCCCTGTCAAATAAATAAATAAATAAATAAAAATAAACACAGACAAGTATGTTCTATGCAATTGTGTTGATAGAAAAAATTAGATACATATATAGATTTAACATTATTTGTTGTTCAGATATTCCTCTTTAAAAGAAAAAAAAATCAGCTGCAAAATGACTTACATTTGGTTGTCAAAAACTAAAAATGTGTACAATTGACCAATTTACTCATGGAGCCACATTCACATCTCCATTTCTCTGGAACCATTGAGGGCCTTTAAAACGAAGACACCAAAAGGAGAGTATGATAAGAACCAGAATCTGAAAGGATTAAGATATCTTTAATACTTCTTGAGTTACAGACATACAAACTTGAGGCAAAAACACAAGAAGTGTTTTTTGCCATTTTTGAACTATCACCACTGGCATATAATGAAGCAATGGTTGTTAAAGTCAACAGATTTTAATAATAGACTAACCAGATCTGTGGCCATTGCAGCAAATTAGCTCAAACTAAATATGAATATTATTAATCATAACTAGTTATAATTAATTATTAATATTTGGATCAGTTAATAAAATTAACTTAATGTAATAAAATTCATATTACAATCAATTAACCCGTTGTCCAATGAACACACAGTTTAATTGTTTATTATTTCTAAGAATGTTCATTTCCAGGTTATGGAAAATAACAATCTTAATCTACAGTACTACGAGCCTGTGTCAGGACCAGCATGAATAGGGACTCCAGTATATGAGCGCAAAACACAGACAACTTTACGTGTGACGTGAACAAGACTTTATTAACTAGACTAAACGCTTAAACTACTCTAACATTCACACACATACATGCATACAGTTTACCAAGAGAGAGAGAGAGAGAGAGAGAGAGAGCTAAAACAGAGTACAGGAAAGCAAGAAGTTACAGCATTGTTGGACATTCAGCAGATCAACAGCCTTGAGCAAACCATCAGTTTAGTTTTAACAGGCCCTTCTGTAAAAGGGGTAAGGATACTCAATGCATCAGATAATGAGACTAAGTTTGATACTTGCATGTCTCTCCAAGTTGAATTAAACTCTCCTGATGCAATTTGTGGAGGCTTCCGTTGAATCTTTGCTGATATTGTCTTGATGAAAGAGAACCAGTTGAATTCAGAGGATCTTTGGTGAATGGAAGTTTCTAGGCCGAAGCCTGGCACAAGCTTGGGGTTTCACAGAAGCTTCTAGCTTCTTACAGCATCATCTTGACATCAGCATTTGTCAGTAAAAGGGAAGAGAGAGTTGATCTTGTGATCAGTGAATATAAGGGGTGAAGACATCACACCCTCCTAAGGTGTCTGAGCCAATAAGGAGTTGCCCCCTCGGAGGAAAGTTTTACGAGTCTTTGTTCTGTAGCAAGATATTAGCATAAGACACTGGATTGGATGAATGAGAGAAGAATCTTCTAGATTCTTATAATACTAATGTGTCACAGAGTTAGTAACATGTAACATAAATTACCAAATAGGAAATTAAAGTTGGAGTCCGTAGATACCAAACATGCTACCAAAGTAATTTCAGTTATCTATACATTTGCAACTCTGGAACATTAATACCAAAATAGTTCAAAAGAGAGAATTAATACATAGAATAAAACCTATAAAAGGAAAGTCATGAGATGGGAAAACTGGATACATGTTTATACATTTTCCAAGTGGTTATATAGAGAGTACATAGGATTTAGAAGAGAGTTTATTTGTCCTTCTTAGAAAGAAGGAGGTCAGAGTCACTAGTCTCTGGCATTCTTCGCATCATAAAAGGTCCAAGTGTCTGTAACAGGACACCTAGTTCTGCCAGTGGTTTAGCTACATCTGGGATGCTGGTAGCGAGATTAGGGGGATGGGTTCACAGAACTTTGATAGAGTGAGTTTATGGGTAATTCATTAAATACAGTGAATAATTGTGTGGCTGATTGGTCCAGACGCTACACCATATACAGATCTATTGACTACAGTACTACTAGGAAAAACCCTGCTGAATAGAAAATCAGGGGAAAGCTGCCAGATTTTACTATGCTGCATTATGTCCAGGAGACAAGGAATCATGATGCTGAGCAAAAAGGTAGAGCAAAGTTTTACACTGATCATCACAGATTCGCAGATTGAGGTGGGAGAACAGGTTCTGGTGAGACAAAACCAAGTTCCATACACTATTGTGTCTAATCTAGAAGGGGAAATTCTGTGATCATCGAAGACCCAAGTGGAATACAATATAAAAAGTAACACAACCTTTGTAAAGACATTCTTCAGTGAGAATATAAATGGCAATCCAACTGAACTGCAAAACAGAGACAGAAACAGCCAAGTCAGTGACTGACTGGGCAAATAATTCCTGATAAAATGCTAATCCAGAGTGAGCCACTATGTGGTGAATCACACTATGTGTGATTGTCACAAATGTGATCACAGAGACAAATCAGACTACCAGATTTAAAGACTTTATTGTTGACTGAGCCTGTTTGAGGAAATGGCATGCACCAAAATGTTGTGTATATTTACTGTGTTCTCAAAGGGAAGCTATAGGGGGAACTTATTTGTCTATTATTGCAGAAAAAAGAGCAACAGAAAGTAGGGCTGTCACGATTCCTCGATTAAATTCGAGTACTTGATTTTTAAAAAATGCCTTGATTGCAATTTACCCGTGTCAAGTAACCGGCAAAATAACGGAAGTGCCACATTCAACGGACGAGAATCCATGAACTGCGGATAAAATGGGCAAAAAAAGGAGATTTAACTCTTTGACTGAAAATTATTAAATGCTCATGAGAAGGATGTAATACTTATGCAATACTAGATAATGCAAAATTAAGACATGACCAATGGACAGCGAAACATTCAGTAGTTTAACAGGATCATATAAAAACAGGCCAAGAAGGAAAGACACGTTAACTGCAAAAAAACAAACAAACAACAAAAAAACAAACAAACAGGAATTAAGGTGAAGAATTAAAGCTGCAATATGTACATTTTTTTGCAGTAAAATATCCAAAAACCATGAGACAAGTGTTATAGATTTTGTTCACTTGAGTACTTACAATATCCCAAATGTTTCCAACTATTTGTAAATCGTGAGAAAATTACAATTTTATCCAAGGCTCCAGGAGGTGTGAGGAGTCGCCTGTCATAATAAAAGTTCCGCTGCTCTTGAGGTGTGTGTTGCGTTTACCACCGGCTGTGAGATGAAGACCATGTCACAAGATTCCACGCTCAAACTTGGCATCATCAAACACCTTTGTTTTAAAGAATCCTAAAAAAATGCCTCCCACTTTATAAGAATCACAAGCTGAAGTGTTTTAAAACACATGAAGACACATTTTTTTAGGCTTTATAGACAGGCAAATTGAGACTCTTGAAGGACCAGCACCACATCCTCTTGTACCACTGTTTGAAGGATTTATCTTCCAGAATCTGACAGTAAGATTTAGGAGTTGATTTTTAGTCCATCTCCTACCCTGACAGGTATGTCTTGTTGATTGTTAGTAGCAGCTCACGTTACAAATCCCTCACCACCGCCACTGTACTAGAAAAGGCAGTATCATTGCAACTACGTTCCTTCTTGGAAAGAAATAATATCTGTGAGGATTTCCAGTCAGGATTTAGACCGTACCATAGTACTGAGACTGCTCTCATTAGAGTTACTAATGATTTGCTCTTATCATCAGATCGTGTTTGTATCTCTCTATTAGTGTTTGTTAAACTTTGAGTGCGCAGTTCGCCATCACTCGGTTGTGGAAAACAAACGAAACATTGCTCAGTGCTTATTTCTCTCTTCTGCTTTATTCAGCATAACTTGAACGAGCATCAGCTCAGTACAACCAGAGGGAGTACAATACAACAGCGTCTTTCGTCACAATGTAACGTCATCACGTTCAAACCGTTATACCTCTAAATAAAACAATAGGCAATTCGGCTGATACCGTAATACAATGTGTAAGAGTGCAATACTTTAACACCCCCGCTCGCTCTTAGCTCATTGTGTTACCAGAAAAACTACAATGAGAAAAACAAAAATAAAACAAATAAGACTTCTCTTTGACATAAATGTAAACATACATTTTTTTTTTCACACTCTTAAGTGCCAAACATGTCTCGAACAAACATCTTTAATTTTTGCTTAGTGGCTGGTTTTGTCATAATATCAGCAACCATTTTCTCTGTGGGACAATATTCCAAGATTACCTTGCCACCATTTACAATTTCCCTTATGAAATGGTATTTGATATCAATGTGTTTGCACCTTTGCCTACAGATTGGGTTTCTGGCTAGTGCAATGGTCCCTTGGTTGTCTTCATACACTTTCATTTGTGCGTATTTGTATGTATCCATGCCATTGAGTAACTGCTCTAAGTAGATAGTTTCCTGCATGGCTGACGATAAGGACATGTATTCTGCTTCACAGGTAGACAATGCCACTGTTGGTTGTTTTCTGGTTTTCCATGAAATCAAAGAACTTCCTTCACTAAGACTGACACAGTATCCTGAAGTACTACGTCTTTCTTTTGCATCTGATGCCGAGTCAGCGTCAGCATACACTCTTAGACCTAGTCTCTCTGTGTCATTTCTTCTGAAGCATAGTTCCTGATCTGCTGTACCTTTAAGGTATCTGAACACATGTTTTACTGTGTTCCAATGTTGTTCTGTTGGTTCAGCAAAATGCTGAGATAGTTTGCTGACGACAAAACTTAAATCTGGTCTTGTGCAAGTGGATAAGTAGATTAAACTTCCCACTGCCTCCCTGAACTTCTTTGGCTCTTTCATTTTTTCTGCATTTTCTGCATAATCAAGCTTTGTTTCACAAGGAGTTTCCCTAGATTTACAGTTTTGCATATCAAATCGATCTAGTATTTTCCTCACATATCTCTCCTGTGACATTTTGACTAGACCCTCTACTTGTTCAAAATCTATGCCCAGGAAATGTTTCAACCTTCCCATGTCTTTCATTTTGAATCTCTCAATAAGCATTCTCTTTACACTTTCCAGAACACTTTCACTGTTAGCTGCTATGATTAGGTCATCAACCCATACTATCAGGATTACTTTCTCGTCTTGTTTTTCCTTTGTATACACAGAGTTATCAGCTGGGTTTTGTATGAAACCATTCTCAGTCAAACATACATGTAATACAGCATTCCAGTTTCTGCCAGATTGTTTAAGACCATATAGAGACTTTTCTAACTTACATAGCAGCTTTGCATCTGTTTCAGATTTTTGTTCATAACCTTCTGGCTGTTCTATATAAATTTCGTGATCAGTTGGTGCATGCAAATAAGCGGTCTCAACGCCCATCTGATGCAAGATTAGATTTTTTCTGTGCCGCCTTCTGCACAACCACTCTCACACTTGTCATGTCAGCTGTGGGTGAGAATGTTTCATCATAGTCAGTCCCTTGTTTCTGACTGTAGCCTTTTGCAACGAATCTTGCCTTGTATTTTTCAGATCCATCAATGTCTCTTTTGAGTGCGTACACCCATTTGCCCCCAGCTGGCTTTTTCCCTGGTGGCAATTGAGTGAATGTGAAGGTCTTGTTTTCCTCCAGTGATTGCATTTCCTTGTCCATGGCATTTTTCCATTGCCTTGATTTGGCTGATGTTATGGCATCCTGGTAGGTTTGTGGTATATCACATACTGCTCTGTAACAAAAGTCTATGCATGTTTGCAGATGGTCCTTCACATTCTCAATCTCAAAATCCTGTAGGTGAGCTGGCAACCTCCTGGTTCTTGGTGGGTTCCTTCTAATTACAATTTCAGCAGTTTCTCCTGACTGTGCGGGTTCAGTCTGTTCAGACAAAGTCTCAGAAACACCACTTTGAATGCCTTGTCCTGCTTCATCCTTCACATATTCATCAACATTGATTTCTCTGCCAATGTTCTTGGAATTTTCATCCTCGTATTGTGTGTGTGACTCGAACGTTTGTGTTTCTCTTTCTTTGGTCGTCCTGGTTGCGAACTTCACCAACCTGTGTTTTTGGACCTTCTTTGTGTTAGGATAATACACTAGATAAGCTGGACTGTTTTTGTCGTAACCGATGAAAACACCCTGTTCGCATCTAGAGTCCAATTTGCCTTTCTCTTGTTTGTAAGCAAAACATATCGATCCAAACTTCTGCATTTTGGAAATATCTGGCTTTCTGCCTGTGAATAACTCATATGGCATATGGTGTTGCCTTTCTGTCTGGCTCCCTGTTTCTTGTCTGGGCAAATTTTCCCTGTGTACACACTTCACATAACTGATTTTGTTTGACTGTGCTTCCTCTTATCTCCATGCCTCTGACGACACCTTGTAACTTTTGTACATCTTCATAGTTACAGTGTCCCAGAATTTCATGCCAAGTATGTAAATCATGACACACTTTGCACTGGTCAACACTCTCTTCTATGGTTGGCAAATAATACAAATTTCCACTTTCATGGATGTCAAACCTGCTACCATCTTTGATAACCATGTGACTGCTTCCTCTTTTGAAAGTGATTGTTGCACCTCCATTTGTTGCCCTTGCTACTCAGAAGATGTCATGTGGGTACGAAGGCATGTATAGTGCATCCCGTAGCTGTGCTCTGTGCTGTCGTCCAGTGCCATCTAGGATGTAAATCACAGCTGTTCCTCTTTGTTGTGCCATTCTGCTGCACTTTGTCCCGTCGGCTAGTTCCACTGAGTGAGTCTCAGGTTGAAATGAGCTGTCGAAGCTTTTAAACTTCCTGATATCACTTACAATGTGAGATGTCGCTCCAGTGTCTACCATGATGTCTTTCATCTTTAAGTTTTCTGGTGATCTTCCATATTCTGAGTGTTCAGCTTTGAAGAGATGATCTTGGTCGCTGTCATGTTCATCTGTAACTTTTCTGGCTCCATCTTGTTCTCCCTTTTCTTGCACAGGAATTCTGCATGTGTATTATTTTTACAATGATTTCACCACACTCTTTTAAAACGTTTTCCTGCTCTGTGTCCTTTTATTCCACATTTGTAACGTCACATTTGTATCTTCATCTTTTCTGTCCTTAGTGTGTGACTTGTAAGGACCTCTTCCTTGTTTCATGTGTGCTTTCATCACATTATCTGTGGATTCTGTACCTTTCATTTTCTCCGCTTCCCTCGTAAAGCCGTAGTCATCTTTTAAAGTCTGTGAACGTGACGTCGTCCTCATTTTGCGTTATGTGGACAGCTAGCGGCTTAAAAGAGTCTGGTAATCCACGGAGAATCATAGCTATGGTCAGTCCATCACTCATGGTTTCTCCTGCATCTCTCAGGGCTGTGATGATGTTCTCTGCCCTTATTAAGTAGTCGGTAACACTCTCGTTGTCCGTCATATGCAGCTGGGTTAATGACGTGTACATATTTATTATTCGTGGCTTGCCATTATCAGCAGCTTTGTGTCTTATCAGTGATAGGCTTTTATCATCTATCAATCTTACTAGTTCAGCATAGCAATCAGCATTCTTCAGTCTGTCTTCAGCTAGCTGTTCTGCGTTAGCATCAGTGGGCTCGTGCAAAATAGTTTCCTTTAATTTTAAAGTATGTAAATGGCTTAGGAGTCTTGTTTCCCAAAGATCATATTTATTTTCGGTCTGTCCAACATAAACTGCGATGCCAGGACTCCTGTCGCTCTACTTGCCATTTTGTATGTTGAATACCGCGTAATACATCACATATGACTTACTCAAAACACTCTGTTGTTTCTGTGACTGGGCCCATAACCTGTTAAACTTTGAGTGCGCAGTTCGCCATCACTTTGTTATGGAAAACAAACGAAACGTTGCTCAGTGCTTATTTCTCTCTTCTGCTTTATTCAGCATAACTTGAACGAGCATCAGCTCAGTACAACCAGAGCGAGTACAACATAACAGCGTCTTTCGTCACAATGTAACGTCATCACGTTCAAACCGTTATACCTCTAAATAAAACAATAGGCAATTCAGCTGATACCGTAATACAACGTGTAAGAGTGCAATACTTTAACAGTGTTACTGACAAGATGAACGACAAGAATGCATTAAAGGTTTTCAGTTTTCAGTAGGAAAGCTGTCATTTAAGCAGCCCCTAAAGTAATAGTTAAAAATTTTTACAACAGAAGTGATTCAACCAAAAACCAACTTTAGCTTGATAATAATTGTCCTATTGTCACTGTGAAGCTGCTTTGAAACAATATGTATTGTGAAAAGCGCTATATAAATGAAGATGACTTGACCTTTTTTTTTATAATTATATTTATTGATTTTCATTATAATACAAATATAACAAGACCAAAAGAAAAAAAAAAAACATGTAATGGAAATTTTAAACTAATTAATAATGAACTAACCTTTCTTTTCTTCTACAGGCCTAATAAGCTAACTTTGTAATAGGGAAATAGTCACTAGGACTGAGTGTTGTAACAAGTGGAAAAATTCTGCTGTGCTGGCTAGACAGCATCCTTCTAAGGATAAAAATAGTCTTTGAGAAATAGTTTTAACCTATTGAGTAATCTGAACTATTAACCCGGTGATTTTTTTTTGTTTGATGATCTTGTGATTCAGTTGTTCTAATCTAAATTTACTTCGCCAGTAAGCTGGACAGAGGAACTAAGATGTTTTTCTTAAATCTGAACCAATCAAATTAAGACTGATGATAATGAGTAATAGATCATGCTATACTGACTGTGAAATGTACCTGAAATCCTATAAAACCTGCTGTATTCCTTTGTTCGGAGAGAGATTCTCTGGAATTGATGATAACTCTCCCGGCCGTGATTAAAGCTTTGAAGGACAAAAACTGGAGTCTCTGGTTATTGCTGCAGCAAGTCAGGTTAGGGAACAAGGTTTAGGAGGGTCAAGACGTTGACCCAAAATATTACTGAGTGTCGATTAGGAGACGCTCTGAAAGACCATATGTTATTGAGTGTCGATTAGGAGACGCTCAGAAAGATCAGGAAATGTATTGAGTGTCAATTAGGAGACGCCCCAGGAAGGTAACTTAAGTCAGGTGCGTCTTGGAAAATCTACCAAAATCAACAGGAGAAATTGAACACATGGAACCATAAAACCTACCCAGAGACATTTTTCCAGATGATAAAAATAATAGTCTCTCAATAGAAGACATTTCACAATTCCTAACAAGTGTTGTGCTATTAGTAATATAATGTCTCAATTGGAGGAAAGGAAAAAATCATGTTTGAACAACTGATACTCCTCAAATGACATTAACGTATTGTCCAAAAACATATCCCCAAGACTAATAAGTCCTAAACTACACCAGCGTTTCATCCAATATTCCTGGAGTGAAATCAGGATTGTTTATTATTGGGGTAAAAAAAATAAATCAATTTAGATCTACTTTCAAGCCTACAGACTGATCTCCATGCTTTTAGAGTATTAACTATAACTGGATTGTCATATATCTCTTTTATTTTTTGAAAGCTCTTAACAAAAAGAAGAGCTCTTAAAGGAAATTGTGAAAATGAGGATTCAATATCTAACCAAGTTGAGGAAGAATCATTATTATTCCATTCTGCAATGTATTTCAGGTGAGAACTTAACTGATACATCTTAATTTTCTGAAAATCTGATTGCTTCAGCTAGAGGCTCCATAGCCATCGCAAATAAAAGAGTTGACAAGGGGCAACCCTGTCTGGTACCTCTATACATAGGAAAAAAATCTGACCCAAAGCCATTCGTC
Source organism: Culter alburnus (assembly GCA_028476615.1). Taxonomy (NCBI): domain Eukaryota; kingdom Metazoa; phylum Chordata; class Actinopteri; order Cypriniformes; family Xenocyprididae; genus Culter; species Culter alburnus. Next base: position 36,794 of record JAOTNS010001656.1, on the reverse strand, counting down.
AATATAGCAGAGCATGGGTCTGTATACAGCACTCTGATCCATTGCACAAAATTTTCACCTAGGCCACATTTTTCCAAAACAAAGATAAGATATGTCTAACACCTTCTCCGCATCTAAAGACAGAACTAGCCCATCTATGGATTTCCCTTTAAAGGATTAGTTCACTTTTAAATAAACTTTTGCTGATAATTTACTTTACTTCTGACAAGAGGTTTTTGATGTAAACATTCTAGGATTTTTCTCCATATCATTCATTTTCAATGGGCACCAAACGGTTGAAGGTCCAAATGGCAGCTTCAGTGCAGCTTCAAAGGGCTTTAAACGACACCAGACGATACCAGACGATGAATAAGGGTCTTATCTAGTGAAACGATCGGTCATTTAAAAAAAAAAAAATAAAAAGTTTAAGTTTTATAAGCACAAATGCTGGCCTTGCTCTTTTCTCCGATGCGCGTTTGTGACGTCACGTAATACGCAATTACGTTGAAAAGGTCATGGTTGATGTAGGCGTAGCAACCACAGTTTCATTCGCTCAGGATTGTGTATAGGAAATCTATGAAAAGTCACAAATTTCTGTCCTGACAAAAATTTTCTTTTAGGCTTTCTAATATTAAAACACCCAGGATACGCACACCTTTCAAGCGTGAGTTTAAAATATTCTAACTGACCGCCAGAGTGAAGCTGCGTCCGAAATCGCATACTTCCCTACTATATAGTATGCGAAGCGAGTAGTATGTCCGAATTCATAGTATTCGAAAAACGGTAGGCGAGAAGTACCCGGATGACCTACTGCTTCCGCCCGAATTCTGTAGTAGGCATACAATGGACGTTGCGCTATCCCGTGATGCCACAGGCGAGGATTCTTCAAATTCGAAAATGGCGGAAAGCGGCGATATGCAGCTCATTCAAGTCCTTAAGTACCTCAGGGAAAAACGGTGTTTGTGGTTAAATTGCACTTGTTTAACATAATGTAAGTAAACGGCTGACTTATTGAAAATTTAAACAATGTAATGAGAAGATTAAGAGTCGGCTGTAAAAAGATGTTTAATCATTATTACTGAAAGCACATCAAGCTAACGAACAGGTCGAGATAACGTTACAGCCGCTTGTTAACACTGTTTTATTTAACGGAGACGTTCGTTGTTAAGCAGTTTAATGAGATTAGAAAACTTAACGGACAGCAACATTCAGGCGGCAGTAGATTGTAGAGCTCAGTTTGTAGTTTTTTTTTTTTGTATATTATTATGTAATATTATTCATTGTATTTATATATATATATAATATTTAGGCTATGTTGTGTATTTCTCTCCCTCTCTGTCTATCTACACATTATTTATTTATATATAATGTATTCAAGTTTGTTTATTGATTTCATGTCTTTTGTTTCTCATGTATTTTTATATGCAATCATTTTTAACAATAAATTACTTAATTTCGTTGCTTCAAATCAGCCTCTGTCGTGATATTCACAGATGCATTTTTTATTCTGAGGTAAAATTTCCTAGCTAAATACATTAGGTGATTATACTTTGACATATTTAACAGCTGTTGAAGAAAGCGTGATCTGCGAGCAGCTGACCGACGCCTCCTTTGAGCTGTTGATTGAATCGACATTAAAACACAGATGAAAGCGGTAAGCATTAATAAAAACATTGCTGATGAAAGCGGAGTAGAGCAGGCCCTTTAAATTTTCGCGCTGTTGTGACGACGCATGACACGTGACAACATTAACATGGCGGATGTAGTACGTCCGAATTCCATTCATACTACCCATATTCATACTATATAGAACGTACTGTTTAACGGTCGGGAAGTACGTTCAAATCAAATGTAGTCTACTCACGTAGTATGCGATTTCGGACGCACCCTGAGTTTTTTAAGGCGACCCTTATTTTAGAAACGTTTGCCCTTATTGTTTCATGGCGACGCGTGAGTGTCACGAGCGCTGAACGTAGCCACAATAACACTGTATGAGAGATGGGTCACTATTATTTTGTTTTTTCTTTTTTCTTTAAAATATTCGCAAACTTGCTTACATGTCTTCAACTATATATTTCCGATTCTCAAATATGTGTGAGTGAGTGTGTTTTGTCGTTTAAAAACCTTTATAAACGATCTTTATCTTGATCTATAATGCGAGATGGGCGCCGCCATCTTAGTTTGCGCTGCAGTTCACAGAGTTCTGTCAGTCTGATTTACAGCAGGTGAATACATCAGTTTCTCCTGAAATATATGCAAGTAAGTGGCTGGTGAACTGGAAGAACAATAGAGTAAACTTCATAGTTACTTAGACCCATTATGTGTGTCTGATATGAATAAATGTCGGCAAATTATATTTGAATTCACTGTTTATTGATGCTTCCACTGACGTTTGACATCAGTGTGTATTTTATAAACTCCAAATGTATTGTTTAATGGTGCTTATGCGTATTTAAATGTCTGAAACCTTAAAAGAAACATTATGTGGCTGAAAACACTGCATAGCTGTGATGAAGAAAGGGAAATTATGTACCAATTATCAATGTAAAGCTGCTTTGACACAATCTGCATTGTAAAAAGCGCTATATAAATAAGGGTGACTTGACTTGACTTGATGACAAGAGAGCGCGCGTCCGTCTCGCAGCCAGAGCATGAAAGCACAGTTTGAATCTGGCAGTTATGTGACGTCGCTGAACATTCTAAATCCCATATGTGGAACCGTACGCCCAGGGGCACAGAAATAAACATCCCATATGTGGGACTGTACCGCTCAAAGGGTTAAACAATAAACTGACACAAAGACATTTGAATATGTGTATACGATCCTCCTTCCGCACATTTGTAATGTAAACACTGACTCGATACTTCCGACTACGTCAAGCGTGACCTTTTCAACGTAATTGCGTATTACGTGACGTCACGAACGCGCATCGGAGAAAAGAGCAAGGCCAGCATTTGTGCTTATAAAACTTAAACTTTTTATTTTTTTTTTTAAATGACCGATCGTTTCACTAGATAAGACCCTTATTCATCGTCTGGTATCGTCTGGTGTCGTTTAAAGCCCTTTGAAGCTGCACTGAAGCTGCCATTTGGACCTTCAACCGTTTGGTGCCCATTGAAATGAATGATAAGGAGAAAAATCCTAGAATGTTTACATCAAAAACCTTAATTTCTTTTCGACTGAAGAAAGAAAGACATGGACATCTTGGATGACATGGGGGTGAGTAAATTATCAGCAAAAGTTTATTAAAAAATGAACTTATCCTTTAAAGGCGTAAATAACATTTAAAAGGCATCTAATATTATCAGATGAATTCCTATCCTGTATAAATCCTGTTTGATCAATCACAATTATTATATGCAGAATTTTTTCAAGACACATTGCTAAAATTTTAGAAAGCAATTTCCAGTCCACATTCAGTAATGCAATTGGCCAGTAAGAAGAACATAAATCAGGGCTTTTACCTTTCTTTAATATAAGCGAGATATTAGCTTCTTTAAGGGTCTTTGGTAATTCTTTAACAACAAATGAATAATTAAACATATTAAGCACTGCAAGCAACTCTTGAAACTCCTTAAAAAACTCTTCACAAAACCCATCTGGGCCTGCCGATTTACCATTCTTTAGAGTATTAATAGCATTAATAACCTCCTGTCTAGTAAAAGGACCAATGAGAGATTCTTTTTGTGTTACTGAAATTGTTAGGACATTCATTTTTAGAGAAAAAGTCAACCATTTGCTTGAGATGGTCACTAGTGATGATAAACTGCGATGCTGCACGTTATTTTGCAACATATGCTAGAAATCTCCCAGACTTGTCTCCATGCTCATAAAATCTGTTTTGAGTATCTTATTTTCTTCTCTGCATCCACAGTGAGGAGCAGTGTTAATTTCGTTAAACTATGACAAAAATGTTTGTTGAAGACCTTTTTTTCAATGACTAAGACTAGACGATGAGAGACAACACCAATTTAATTTAACAATAACATGACTAAAACTACACGTGCAATATCGTTGACGAAAAAAAGTGTTAAGCTTTGCCGTTCATTTTATTCTACTCCATCTTAAAATAACATTAAAACTGGGCATGCATTTCTAGCATGTCATAAATACTCAACATTAAATCAAATTACCTCATCTTTCGCGGTCAAAACTGACTCCATCCACACAAGCCAGCAAATCGCGCTACGTTGTTCTCGACCATATACGTTACCTTTGTAAAAGTGGGGATTTAGCACTTACTATCATGAAGAACTAGACATAGACTGCATATAGTTTTAAGATTAAGTTAGTTTAGTGAGTTAGTTTTTAATGTTGATGATCATATTATACCATCAAGAATATTGCCAGAATATAACATAATATAATATCCAGATTATTGATTTTATACAACAGTTCGACAAACAAAAGGGTCATATTAAGTGATGTACATTGTATACAGTATTGTCAGTATTTTTGCTCTATTTTGCAATGAAAGCCACAGCAAAACTTCAGCACACAAGCTGTTTCATGAACGAATCTGTGGCTTTGAGTGAATCGTCAATGATTCAATGACTCATTCATAAATACAGCCGCTTGCTTTGATACTGATGATTCACTCATTAAAAACAGTGACTTACCGCCACTTACTGGCGGTTTTAATGTAATATTTAAAAGTATCACTTCGTATTTATTATCATTGTATTTATTGATTTTTTTTTTTTTTAATTTATTTAAGCATTATTTATTTTATAAAGGTATTTATAAAGGTAAAAAATGCTCTGTAAAAATTAATTTAAGAGGGCAAATATTGTCTATTAATGGAAAAGGTGTAACTGCAGTAAGTGGAAAAGAGAGGGTATGCATGAAGGATGTTAAATCCCTTAGGGTGTACGACACTCTAGAAAGTTTGAAGACCACTGAAAAGGGATATGTAGAATTGCACAAGTGCTACTGCTAATATAGCCTGCTAATGTGCTTATAATGTCAATACAGCCTGTTACCTTGATTCAGATATTTCATAAGCTTAAATGAATTGGTCTAAAAAGAAACATTCTAATGACTATTTTGTCTAAAGACTACATATAAAATAGCTACCAAAATTATTGTTGGTAACTGTTTGACCAAAAGTAATGACTAAGACTTGACAAAAATGTAATGAATTTTCGTCAACTAAAACTAGACTAAAATATGAAAGACTAAAATGACTAAATGATACTAAGACTAAAGAGCATTTTTGTGAAGATAAAGACCAAGACTAAATCAAAAATGGCTGCCAAAATTAACACTGGTGAGGAGACAGTCAAAAGCTACTCTAATTGCTTGTAACTATTTCAATAAACCTGCTGAAGGAGAACTGTATTCCTAAATTGAAGCTTCATAGTGACACTAGCATGATCTGACAGTAAAATACTTTCTACATTACAACATTGAACTAAATGCACATGTTTTTGGCATAAAAAGTAATCTAATCTTTACTGACAATGATAGGAGGTAGAACAAATGTATATTCTTTATCAGCAGGGTGAAGAGTTCTCCAGACATCTACAAAACCAAGATCCTTACAAATATTCTGAAGAAATCAAGTCCAAAAACACCTTAGTAATAAAGTAAGCTGGATGAGCTGGAAGATAGTACGTTTAGTATGAGAATAGTTTTACCTTGCAACGCACCTTCAAAATTATAGCATAGCGACCATCCCTATCTTTAATACACTTTAAAATTTTGAATGGTAAATTACATTTGATGAGAATAGCAACACCTCTACTTCGAGATGTAAATTAAGAAAAATATATTTGCCCAAAAGCACCCATTTACATTTACACATTTGGCAGACGCTTTTATCCAAAGTGACTTACATTGCATTATACTATATGTATGTAAATATGTGCAATCCCTGGGATTGAACCCATGACCTTGGCATTGCTAGTGCCACGCTCTAACCACTGAGCTACAGGAAAGCTGTTATAACTTTAGATGTTTTACGTCACTTTAATGAGTCTCTTGTAAAAGAGCAATTTCGTTTTTTCAAAAAAGCAAGTATCTTTCTCCGTTTTATAGGATTATGGATACCTCGAACATTCCAAGTACACATCCTAAGAACTGACATTCAATAATGTACAGGCAATCAATGTAAATATAATACAGATAATCACAGAATATGTTCCTGTAAGTATACCCTTAGGAAATCTGAGCTTTAAACAAAAATGAAATAAAATACCAATAAAACACAGAATACTATACAAGGGAACAAACCTGCCAAACATGCAGGAAGAACTATTCCTAATTTTTTCTTGTGCTGGCAACTGCCTATCATATTAGCATCTTGCTCGTCGCCACTGATATTAGAACTTTTTGGCACAATCTTATCTTTAGATCAATATTTTTCAAAAGGATCTGACAGAATGCCCAAAGCTGTGTTCTATATGAACTGATGTCACGGGAGCTCGCCAAAAGATGTGTCTTCTCTACGACGCCATCTTCCTCCTTCAGATGACTTGACTTTACTGTTGCCTGACATGAACTGTTGCTGGTCCCTTAGTTAAGAGTCACTCTCAGTATATCTGTCTATAAAGCCTTTAGACAGATGGGTTGTCTATAAACAGTCTTCATGTATTTCACAACACTTCATCTTGTGATTCTTATTAAGTGTGGGTCCTATTTCATATTCACTGGAGACTAAAGGGTTCCTGATGGTTTCACACCTACTTCACCTTAATTCAGGTTTTTTTGTTTGTTTGTTTGTTTGTTTGTTTTTTACTAGGCCTGTTTTTGTATGACCCTACTGAACCATGAGCATTTTGTTACCTAGTATCTCCTTTGATGTGAGTATTTAACAATAGCTCTAACTAGCTGGTGCATTGTCTTGTTCCCTGTTCTCAGGGAACCATGGTTACATACGTAACCTGGGGCATTCCCTTTCGAGAGGGAACTCAACTCTGCATTTGAAAACGCTTTGGGGAACGATATACCCAGGCTGCCATGCTTGAGGGGAGTGCATGCCAAAAATGGCTAGACAAACGTGGCTGTTTTTCAAATGTACATAACAGGTTTTCAATAAAACATTCAAGTCCTACAGTCATTGACTTTTACTAAAATTGTGTAATTTACAATCTCTTGGTGTTAAAAATTGTTTAGATAAAACCAGATCATAAAACGGGGCATTTATACCTATAAGCGCCACGCGGGTCAAATTTACCCACTATACAATGCCTGTATTTTCACACTGTCATTTTCATGTCCCCTCATGTTTAAACTTGTACATTGCTAGGCAACGCCTTTTACTTACTGAATTAGTGGTCATCGGTTACATAAATAAAGTCACAATGAGTAAAAGACGGCGATTTATGGATTTATGGGAATGTGGCCAGGGGGCCTGAGGGAACCCTAGCCAGTCACTTGTCAGGGAGCGTACTCGACCCTGATTGCCACCAGAGAGACCTGACCTGGTCTACTTACCAAAACCTAGTCTTGGCCAACAACCTGTCTGATCACAGAGCCTCCAAACACATTTCTTCAGAGAAGATATCCAGTAAAAGTGACTGCAAAAGAGGCAATAACTAACTCAAACCAGAGCGTAGAGACGGGCATCCCCGGAGAGCAAGACTCAGTGTAGCGCTTTTTACCCTTTCTAATGAGGGGATTAACACTCTGTTCAATCCTAGGATCTACTCAGCACATGATTTGCACTGAGGAGGCTGTGTACTCCAAAAGGAATCTGACAAGGAGAGTGTATATCAGCCTAGGGGCTGATCCTAATAGGGAGTCTGCTTAAGAAACACCCAGAACTGGGAGGGAAGCTAAAGGGGGGCCTGTGAAGGCCACACTCCTGAACAGCTTTGCTAACTGAATGCAAATGCAGTAGAATTAGACTGAGAGTGCCCACATAACAGTCTACCTAACACAATCCAATGAGCAGTGTACTCAGTAAAAGCACTTTTTACTCTTTAAAACAAGAGGAGTACAGCATACGCTAGCATGCCCTAAAGGAGGCCCAAAAAAGGGCCTGCAACTTCTAGACACATGGCATCAGCTTACAACAGTGTTCTAAGCTCAAAGGGAGTCAAGTAAAGTTACCATCATTCTCAAATGAGGTTACCTAGTTTAACTAAACCTCAGCTATCATACCACCAGGTCATATACTCAGTAAAAACACCTTCCACTCTTAAAACAAGAGGAATACAACCCTACGCTGTCATACTCTAAAGGAGGCCCGAACAGAGCCTACAACTCAGACAGGCACGTGGCGTCAGATTCTAGTGGCAAACACTAAGCTCACAGGGAGCCACATATAGAACCAAACTATACAGTGAGTTTCAACTGTAACCTGTGCTTAACTTTCCAATCCACACATTCCAACAGGCAATGTACTCAGTAACGCACATAATATTTTTAAGGCAAAAAAAGTACAAGAAACTCCGCCAACATGCTCCAAAAGAGACCCAGGCCGAGCCTACTACTCCAGGAGACACGGGCATCAGCCAGTGGCAGTGTCAACAACCATAATAAGCCTGCGCCATCATGTTCTTAAAGGAGGCCCAAAAAAAGGGACTGCGACTCCAAAAGACATGTGGCGTCAGCCAATGCCATTTATCTAAGCTTCTAAGGGAGCCTAATTTGAGAACCAAACAAAGTAAGGTTACCTAGCTTGACTCAACCTGAGCTTAAGTCTACACATTCCAACAGGCAATGTACTGAGTAATGGCATGTCTCTGAAGGAGGCCTAAAGACTGGCCTACCATCTCAACACAGACATAGACATAAACCTGTGGCAGTGTCTATATTTTAAGTGAGCAAAACTCTTGACCAAAAACAAACCACCAACAAGAGCTTGTGGTAAACAAGCAAAAATTCTAGAAAGAGGCTTAATACATGAAAGCCTTCGACTCCAATGCAAACAAAATCTTGTGGCAGTGTTTAACTCTAAGGGAGCTATAAAAGAAACAAAAATGAATAATGAGGTTCCCAAAGCAACTCAGCCTGAGTTATGCATTCCAACAGGCCATGTACTTAATAAACACCTTTACTCTTAATTCTAGGGGAGTACAAAATAATCACCATGCTCTGAATGAGGCCAAAAACCCAGCCTACTACTACAGAAACAGGTGTTAAACTGTGGCAGCAATAGAGTAAAGTTTGCACTGTCTAGGGCAAAAACTAGAGCTTAAAGCTTAAAATGATGCTTTATTTTTCAGTCATGCCATCCTGAAACTCAAGGATGGATGTCTTTAACCAGCCAGAAGTTTACACAACTGTACTGAACCTTAGGGAACGGGAGCTAGATAAAAGCTAACACCTTTACACTCACACTTGAATGTTAATTCAAGGGGTTCAGGGAACACAGCAAACACAGTATGAATGAAAAAACTCTAGACAAGTGGGGTCTAGCACCAGGGAGGCCAGTGATAGCCTGCTACCTTAGCTGCTATCTGTCTTGCACCTAAACTACAGGGGTAAAGGGCTAGTTTCCACGTGAGCAAACTCTAACTGAAACATCTACTGTACCAACAAGCTTTGTATTACAACAAGCTTTAGAGCACAAGCTCTAAAGGAGGCCCAAACGGAGCCTTCTATTTCACACAACACAAGCGTCACCTTGTGGCAGTGTTCAAGCTCTAAGGGAGCCATATATGCAAACCAAACTATGTAGTGTAGTTACCTTTATTAAACTCAACCTGAGCTTATACATTCCAACAGGCAATATACTCAGTAAAAACACATTTTACCCTTACAGCAAGGGGAGTATAAACTATGACACCATACTCTAAAGGAGGCCGACGTCAGGCCTACTACTCCAGAACACACAGGTGCTACCCTGTGGCAGTATTAGGGTTACTGAGCTCACAAAGCGTAGGGCAGGACACCTACACCGAAGGGACAATAGGCCTTGGCCTGACAACTCTGATAAGAGGAGGCCAGAACTAGGAAAAAAACTACACTCACATAACAGGGGTAGTATAAAAAGGGCGTAAATGCTACTAGCAGACCACCTAAACCAAAGTTCTAGCCTAGGCCAGTTATAGCTGTGGGCTTATAAGGCCAAACATAAGTATAGATCTGCCTGGGGCTAAGAAACAACAACCTTCACCAACGACTCTCAACTGAGAGGAGGCAAACTCTGAGAATACAGAATACCAAAGAGGTCTGCACTCTAAAAAAACTTTGATGGGGCGTTCACACCAGACGCAACTTGTGCGAATAAATCTCGCTATTCGCGCATAGTTGGATGCCTGAACATTTTGAGTTTACTCGCTTCATTCGCACGTGAAATTCACTTCACAACAGATGTGAATTCGCATCATGAGAAGGGCTCTCCTGCTCCTTTATGTGTCCCAGACTCTTCCACTTCTTTCTGCACACTTCCTCTGAATAAACACAACTCGTCAGTGGGAAAGTAGTTGTAAATTACAGTGAATAAGATCAATTTGCCAGCTTTAGCTAGCTTGTAGTCTCATAGCTCAAATTTAGTAAAGACCAATTCACACGAATCACACATTACACACATCAAACACCCGAAACGCTCAATTCGCGCCACGTTATTTGCGCTGCAGGATGTCTGTTCGCATCTTTGCATTGACTTAACATGTAAATCACTTGAGCTTAACACTTCATTCGCGTCTGGTGTGAACACACCATGAGCATACTAAATTTCCACAGTAAAGATCTATAGGGCAAGCTCAACCCATGCACACAATGTCAGGCGGCCTGTAAGGCTGATGCTAAACATAGATCTATCTGAAGTTAGTGAAAGCTAATCTCAAAACTCTAGCATTTTATCAGAGGAGAAAGCTAATTAACCAAAAGGTGGCTAACAGTGTGGCTTAGTTAAAGCCGACATCTGCATACATATGAACGGTGGCTTCATTATCTGAAGCCAACACATCCAAAAAAGTGGACTAATATATCGTTCAGTCAACCTAATGGAACTTCAGGGCCCTTAGTCCGCATCCTATACAGGAAACTGATTATAAATATAAGAAACCTACCAAGCCAATTTTTTAGCAGGCGTAACTGATATGATGTTTTATTAACAAAATTCGGGAGGAGCAACGTTCAAATAATCTGACTAATCATCACGTCATTTCAGCCAGCTGTCGGCAATCAGCAATCAACATATCTACCCAATCAGCATGAGTGAAAGCATATATATATATATAGACACGGTCGACTCACTCATATTCCTCGACAGTTTGACAGCATCCCTCCACCACCCCGTCTCCTCACACCTGCCCTGGTTACTTTCCTAACCAGAATCCGGGGGTTGTACTCTGGGTTCGGGCCAAAATACAGAGCTCGGAGCCCTCTCCTCAGACAGCACGCCAAATACGCATACTACTACGCATACTATTTATTATTTGTAAGTGTGAACTCGTGAAATGCTTACAAACAGACATTGTGTGTAAGCAACACCTGCCTGACCTGCTGCCGCGTATAGAGCGTTGGAGTCTACCTATATCATGAGATAGTTGCACTCATCTCATCAGTAGGAGGCGCAAATGTGAACCCATACTCATTCCATCAACATAAGCGAATTAATCTGCTGATGTTGATGAATGCGAGCTGAATACAGGTCCTTCCATGCCCTCTCGATCTCAGTATGAAGATCAAGAAGGAATGGAAAGCTTATTGAGGCTGGAGGATTATGGCAAAAAAGGAACTGCTCGATGAAACGTCCACAAGCAGTTTCCTTCTAACCTGCTCCAATGGCAGCTGCAGTCTGCCAGAGGTGCGTTCTATAATCTCACACATCTGAAAACACCTTGATCTAGTCTCTACTCTGCCTCAGCAAAAGTAAGACCCAAACCATTAGGTGCAGCTGCCAGTCCTTCTCCTCTCGAGGAAAAGACCAGAAAAGAGTGGAGCATTATACAAGTAAAACACAATCACAATAAAAACAGACAGATCCCACAAGAACCGCCTGTACATGCTCTTTTTGTTCTCATAAAAGACAACGTTATAAGTTATGTGTGTAATCAAATGTCCACACCATGGGACAGGGTTGCACACGCTTCCTGAAACGTTTGTCAGACATAGTAAATTCTCTTACCAGATTCAAAGCAATCGCAATCAGAATAAACATTCCCTGAAGACAATGAGATACTGACTAGTTCTCTAGGCGCTCCTTACATACTTCCGGGTCATGCTATGATGACGTCATAGGCTGTCGCTGGCCAATAGGATTGGTGAGATTTGAAAATTACTTTCAGACACCGGTTCACGTGATAACGTTCCCCAAAGTGTTTTCGAATGCAGAGTTGAGTTCCCTTTCGAAAGGGAAGCCTGGTTTATACTTGACATCACTGAGCATCTCCTTATGCTAGTAATTTCCTGTGAAATGTGATATGAAGAACGTGTTAAACTGTGATCTTTATGTTACAGGAAATAAATGCCACCAGGCTTGGAACAGAAGGAATGGGACTGAAACAAGAAGTTGAGAAAATCTTTCGCAGACTTCATCTTGAAGACAGACATGATCGTAAACCGAGGGCTGAAGATGTTCTTCAGATAACTGCACATTCATTACAGTCTCATGAGTCTTGTGCTGAAGAGAAGCTGAGTCAGACTTTCCTACAAAAACTACTGATGATGGACTACAGAGCAAGATACATCAAAATTGAAGAGAACAATGAACATGATAACATACAACAAAGTATCACTCTTCTGAACAGGAGTTTGATATTTTCAATGAAATGTCTTTCTCTAATGAAGGAACCAGTCAATCTGAGCGAATCCACCTGATGGATGTCCAGATGGCTGTGTTTCATTGTGCTGATGGTTTCCTGAAGCAGCTGATGGTCACTAAACTGTCCCAGTGTCAGTACGCTCTGCCTCTGCTTGTTCCTGATCCATTCACACAACAGATTGAGTTTCCTCTCTGGACATTCAGACAAATCAACAAGAGCTGGAAGATCAGAAACACCAACAAGGAGATCATCAGTCAAACCCAGCCGATCTACAAGGCAGAAACTCCAATGGTGTTTTTCTTCAGGTTTGTCTCTGTGTCTTCATCCAAGTCTCAGCTGATGAACAGTCTGATCAATGAGAAACACAACACGTTCTTCCACAGGAACTGCCCAGGCAGCAGCAGAACCAGAGTCCTGATGGATGGAGTGGTGGAGGTCGCCTGGTTCTGCCCCTCTGGGAAAGACACAGATAAATTCAATGACTGTGTTGCATTCTGTAATCTACACGGTGATGCAGGAGACCATGAGAAACAGCTGCAGATCCTCACTGAAATGAGCTCAGTCAATGTTGTTCTTCTACCACGAGTGGACAGGAATGACAGAAGAATGATAAAAGTTCAAGAACTCTATCAAGGCTCAAAGCCACTAATTTGTCTTTTTACTGAGGATGTTTCAACTCTCATTGAGACACGGAAATCAAAATACAAAATTGGTTTGAAAGGCAGAAATCAGTCGGATGTATCTGAAGAACTCAGAAGAGCTATAAATGATTGTCTCTCAGAATCATCTTCCACTTTCAGACTTGAAGATATGTCCAAACACTCAGATATCAGAGTAGATGAGGAAGATGTTGAAGACTGCAGGAGAGGAAGAGAAGCAGCACAGCAGATGATGAGATTACTGGAGAAGAAAGATCTGAGAGAAATCAAAGAATCATTCTGCCTCATCAGGGGAAACTGTGGCATCAGTGGAGTCAGAAGAACAAAGAACTACATCGACCTCAAGCAGATATAACAGAAATGGAACTAAGTAGAAAAAAAACAGAAATGATTAAAATCCGTCAAAAACAGCATGAATCTGACATTAGTGAGTTTATGAAGCTCTTTATTGAAGAATGGAACTCACATGCTGCAAACAAAATGTTTTTCCTCAAATGGCTCAGAATCCTCCTGGATGAACACACATCAGCTGATCTTTCTGCTCTACATCACAAATATGATGAAAAGTGGTCAACAGTCTTAAAACTGAAAGAGAATAAATCTGTTAATCTCAGAGATGGACAAGCGGAACTTGAGAGAATATCTGAGGATCTTCAAGCTGCATCCTTTGGTCTGGAGCACATCATGAGGGAGATTGGTCAGATCTATGAATCATGTTCATCTGTGAAGAAGAACAAGAAAGACCTGCAGTTTGACTTCTCTTCTCTTCCGAGTCTTGCAGCAGAGATGATGATCTCTGGATTTCCACTGGAGCTGATGGATGGAGATGCTGCTCATGTTCCTGTGATCTGGATCTCTGCTGTTCTAGATCAACTCATCCAGAAACTTGGAGACCAGAGAGTCTTTGTGCTGTCAGTTTTAGGGATTCAGAGCTCTGGGAAATCCACCATGCTGAATGCCATGTTTGGACTCCAGTTTGCCGTCAGTGCTGGCAGGTGCACCAGAGGAGCGTTCATGCAGCTGGTCAGAGTGTCAGACGAGATGAAAACACAGATGAAGATCGACTATATTCTGGTTGTTGATACTGAGGGTCTGCGTGCTCTTGAACTGGCTGGAAGATCAACAAGACATCATGACAATGAATTGGCCACATTTGTTGTTGGTCTTGGAAATCTGACATTAATCAACATCTTTGGAGAAAACCCGTCTGAGATGCAGGACATTCTTCAGATTGTTGTTCAGGCCTTCCTGAGGATGAAGAAGGTCAGACTGAATCCCAGATGTGTGTTTGTGCATCAGAACGTTTCAGACGTCACAGCTGGAGAGAAAAACATGGAGGGAAGGAGACGACTACAGCAGACACTGGATGAGATGACAAAACTCGCTGCTAAAGAGGAAGACTGTGATGCAGAACGTTTCAGTAATGCAGAATGTTTCAGTGATGTTATTAGATTTGATGTACGCAATGATGTGAGTATTTTGCTCAGCTCTGGGAGGGCAGTCCACCCATGGCACCACCAAACCCAACCTACTGCGAGAACATTCAAGAACTGAAGGAAACTATTCAAATTCATGTCTCAAAAGGAGTGATACTAACACATTTAAAGGTTCTTATTAAAGATCTCTGGGAGGCTTTAATGAATGAACGATTCGTCTTCAGCTTCAGAAATTCTCTGGAGATTTCAGCCTACAGGAAACTGGAGACCGAATACAGCAAGTGGTCCTGGAGTCTTCGCAGTGCCATGATGAAAACTGAAAACAAACTACACAACAAAATAGAAAATGAAACAATTCATGAGGTTGAGGAAACTGATCTTCGAAGAGATCTGAAGAAGACAAGTGAAGAAGTGAAAAAATCAATGTCAGAATTCTTTGAGAAAGACACTGATGAAGATATACTGATTCAATGGAAAACATCATTTGAAATCAAAATCAAAGAGCTTCAGGAAAACATTGTGAGAGAAACAAAGAGGAAATTAAAAGACATTCTTCAGCAGCGAGAACTGAAGAAAAAGATTGATGCTCAGAGGACACATCATGAAAACACTCTCTTTAAAAAGAGTAAAGAACTTGCCTTAAATCTCAAAGACAAAAGAAATGATGAAGAAACACTGAAAAAAGAGTTTGATTCATTCTGGGAACAGTGGATGAAAAAAATCATCACAGACACTCCTGAAATCAAAGAGATTGACATATTGAGAGATGTGAGAAAGATCCTCAGTGACATCTATGAAAGTGCTCCTATAGACCACAGAAAGAAGAGTGGGGATATTTTCTCTGTTCCAAGCTATTCCAATTATGTACAGTTAAAGAAAACCAGTGGTTTTTTTAAACATCCCATTCAATCAACTAAAGAGATGTTTGGTTTCATTCTATCTAAAGAGGATGAAGCTCAGATCAGATCATTAGTCACAGATGTTGTTCAGCAGACAGACAGAATGATTCAGTCATTTAACATCTCAAAGATGGGCTACAACATCAGCTACATTCAGCTACTCATAGATTACATAAAGAGGAGAGTAAAAGAACATCAGGAAGGACCAGTGAAATATGAGTTCAAGAATGAATTCTTCATGGATTTGGTTCTTTCCATCTGTGAGAGAGCAAACGAGATGATCACTGACCAACACAGAATGTTCAGAGAAGCCAATGATCCTGTAATATATGTTGAGAAGAAGAGAGAAGAGTACTATAGTATTTTCCAGAAATACTGTCATGGAGCAACATCAGCTGCTGTTTTTGGTGAGATCATCTGTCAGAAACTGAAAGAGCCCATTGAGCAGAGCGTCTACAAGAAGACTGCCAGAGATCTGACAGATGAAATGAGATCAAACTGTCAATCACTGAATGGAAACAGATCAAATCTGGAGAAACACATCCTGAAGACACTGGCAGAAGAGGAGGATTTTGACAATACATGAACTACATTAAAACTCCCAGAGATCACTTCAAGAGCTTCATCAGAGATGAAGTCAGGCGGTACATCTCTGATAAGTTCAGTGTCAGTGTTTTACCCAAGATGAAGAGGAACATTGAACTTCTGCAGCAGAAGATCATGGAAGCAGCACATGAATCTACTGAACATGTTCAAGTGAACAGAGAAGATGTTGGTTTGTGGTTGAAGAGTTTCACACAGCAGATCTCAGATGAGCTGATCTTCTCTGAAAAAGACCTCAGTGGAGTCAAACATGATGATGTTGATGATTTCAATCTCTTAAAGGATGTGATGAGTAAAGAGCTTCCTGCTATAATGAATGAGATCAGCAGTAGATTCAACACTGAGACATTTCCAGTAAAGCTGGAATATAAGTTCAGGCCAGATGAGCTTCTGATTGATCACTTGTGTCAGTGCTGTTGGGTTCAGTGTCCGTTCTGTGGAGCCATCTGCACCAACACCATAGAGAGCCATTATGAAGATCACAGTGTTGCTTTCCATCGAGTGGATGGACTCAAAGGATGGCATTACCATCAAACAAATAATCTCAGTGCTGATTTTTGCACAACTTTAGTGACAAGTGGTAAACGTTTTTGTGTGTCAGATACGTGGTTTCCATGTAATGATTACAGAAAAGCAGGAGGAGATTATGCAAAGTGGAGCATCACTCCTGATCGCTCTGAACTGCCCTACTGGAAGTGGTTTGTGTGCAAATTCAAGAAAAATCTGGAAGAGCATTATAAAAAAGCATTCCAGGGTCATGGTGAAATTCCAAATGAATGGGAACAGCACACAAGGGAGGATGCTATTCTGAGTTTGGATAGATGCTTTTAAAATATAAACTAATTGAGCTCAATGCGCTGCAAATGAAGAAAACACATGCAAATAGAAAAAACACCAGCAAATAAAGAAAACATCTTCATCAGTTTGACAACACATGTGCTGCAAAAGTTTGCAACACATGCAAACACAGAAACACGCTGCAAATAGGCCTGTTCATAATGCACATATGATCAGAATGTTAAGATTAAAATGATTAATAATAAATAATATATTTTTAATGATTTACTTGATTTTATGTCTCAAATCCCAGTCAATTATTCACCACAGAAAGTGAAACAAAAATCTCAGTGACGAGAGCTCTACTTCAACAACTGATAACACTATTTAACCTCAATTTATTTCTTAATATTTCTCTTGTGGCCCATACTTATTGAAAAAAATGAATGTAGGTGTTAAACAAGTTGTTTTTTTTTAGAAGTTATCTAACTTATTACAGCGTGTCGGTTACAGCGTGCGCTATAAATTATTGCGGGGCAAATCAAAATATTAATTTAATTCTAAAAGTAGCCTAATCATCGTCATCATCATCATTCAGATCATCACAGAAGGGGCTTGAGATTACCGGGCCTGGTATGTGCTATTTGCAGAGCATTTTTGTATTTGCATGTGTTGTGAATTTTGCAGCTCATGTGTTGTCAAACTGATTAAGATTTCTTTATTTGCTAGCATTTTTTTTATTTTCTATTTGCATGTGTTTTCTTCATTTGCAGCATGTTGAGCTCTCTCAGCCACCATAATAATCCCCTTTTTAAGCCACTTATTCACAGAACACAATGCAAAATATAAACCCACACTGTAAACAATTGCCAGGAATTTACAGGATTAAAGACTATTATATTACAAAATTGACTGTAAATAAATTTACTGTGAAATCAATGCATGGGACATTTTCTGTGAATCAACAGCAAAATGATACTTACATCACAGTAACTTACTGCTCTTATTTTACTGTGATTCACATTATAAAGTTGTCTTCAACCATGCCACTGTATTCGTTACCACTGTACTTGTTTTGAAGTCACAATAATGGTGATTAGTGTTCCATTTGCTTGGAATTTATATTCATAATCAAATTTCTTATCTAGCCAAATCAGAAGCTAGAATATAAAATAAGCTAAACGGCTGATTTTAAGGTAATCAAACTATTCTCAGCATGAATATGAAGATTTTATTTTAGCATTAAACATGAAGATTTATCAATAAATGGATCTTTCACAATAGGGAAGCAACTGTTGATTTACAAAGATATGACATCATCATGTAACATTTTTTTTCTTCCTATAAGCATCACCTAATGATGCACAGACATCAATCCTTGTCATACGAAACAAAACAGTGGTGACAAATACAATATATAATTGTTTGTTTACAGTCATTTTTGTGTTTTCAAATGCTGTAAACTCACAGTAAAACAAAGCCATTTTTACAGTGCAGTTAGATAATTTACTATATATTCCATGTCAATATTTGCACTACATTCACGGTAGGACATCTCTTGTATCTAACTGCACTCTCCGAAATTTTTTGTAAACTCTACAGTACTTTTTCAATTTTAGTCAAGTTTTTACAATTGTACTGTAATAAGAGGCTTGGTTTTACTCTGTTTACAGTATTGGAAATCAAAAATTACTGTAAACAAACAGCATCATACTGTGTCTGTACAGTGATGTATAAGCACTCAATGTGGCATGAATAGATTATGCTGTGAAGTTTTTTGATTCTTGTTGGTTTTATCTGTGCTGTTGAACTTATTTTTGGTTCAATTTTAGCAGTTTGTGTAGTTGGTTTATTTTGTAATGTTGGTTTATGTTGTAAGTGTTCTTATTTGCAACGGAGTGTCACCATTGTGTTTTGTATATCGAATATTGATGTCACATCTTTAAAAGATGTATGTCAGCAGTTGGTTGACCTACAATTGTGAATATGAAATATGATATTGGTTAATCTTCATGTTAAAATAATGTTAAAATAATACATTGATATTAATTTTAAGAACAGTTTGACTAACTTGAATTTAGACAATTAGCTTATTTCATTTTCTATCTTGTCATTGTTTTAACAAATGTTTTTTGTCACACTTTTGATTGGCTAGAACAGAAATTTGATTATGAACATACAAGGTCTAAGATCCCAACCAAATTGAACACTAACCACCATTATGGTGATTTCAAAACAAGTACAGTGGTAGAGAAAACATTTCTTACAGAGGTTGAAGACAACTTTATAATGTGAATCACAGTAAAACAAGAGCAGTAATTACAGATATGTTGGCATCAATCTGCTGTAAATTGATTCACAGTGATTTCACACTAAATTTCTGACTACAGTTATTTTTTTGAAATCTTGAATCCTGTAAATTCCTGGCATTTTTTTTTTTTTTACAGTGCAAGAAAAGTCGTACTCTGAAATTACCGTGACAGCAATATAATTATCAACCTGGAATATACTGCAATTTCCATACAAAAATGTATTCTGAGAGACAAGTGTAATCTAGTTACTCCACTGTATCATTATACAACTAATCATACAAGGATTTATAATAAAGCTGCTCAGAAATGATCAATTTACTTAAAATAAGTGAAACACTTTAGATTAGGGTCCTATTCTCACTATTAATTAGCTGCTTATTAGCATGCATATTACTAGGATATTGGCTGATTATTAGTACTTATTAAGCACATATTAATGCCTTATTCTGCATGACCATGTTCTACATCTCCTAATCCTACCCAATACCTGAACTTAACAACTGCCTTAACAACTATTAATAAGCAGTAATTACAAGTTTAAGTCAAAAGTCATAGTTAATGAGAATTGGACCCTAATCTAAAGTGTGGCCAAAATATGTAATGGTTAAATTCCTTTTAATCTCACAAAGTATTTTAACCCTACAGCATATACATGAAGCATGAACATTCTTAAAATAACCATGTCTACTCAAAACATCTGAATATACTGACTTGCATAGTACAGTGGAAATTTTAGGCCAAAGTAACAGCATCAGGCTGGGGCCATTGGTGCTTTAACATTTAGCCTAACCTATTTTCAGGACTAATTACTCATATTTAACACTTTTAATATTTAATTGTATAATCCAAAGAAAAAAATTATTGAACTTATTATATCATATAAACACTGTTAATTCTTAATATTTAAAATGTTATCTGCATCTGTAATAGTGCTGTGTGATTAATCGTAATTGACTTCGATTTCGGCTTCCAACAATTATGAAAACAAGGTAATGTTAAACAGGATACCAAGCGCACCCTACACAGCTTTTGTTACTCCCATACTTGACATAAAAATCAGCCGAATAAGTGAGTGTTGTAAAATGCACTCTACTGTTGCTAAACTGTGGGATATGTTTGATATTAAACAGTGTTATGAAAAATGTATTAAGCTCTAAAAAAAAGAGACTGTTCCCCAGGGTCGGATCCGAACGTGGATAATCGAGTGGCCTTACTCTGTGATTATTCTCACAGTGGGTTATGTCTTAAATAAACATACACCGTTGAGAAAGAAAATGTGTGTGTTACAGTATATCAGTACATTAGCTCTTAAAGTGTCAGCAGCCTAATAAACCTGCTGCTGTCTGTCATTAATGACAATCAAACAACAAATAACAAAGGAAAAACACTTTAGCTTTAATAAGGATTACTCTATATTTAATGTGTACAACAAGTCTATGCAGTGTTAGTTTACATTTGATTATCCTATATTTTGTTTTAGGCTATTACTTATCTGAATACCACTGTTAGCACATCTTCCTCAAAAACTTAAAACTCTGTGTATTTGTCCGTTTTTGTTGTAATTAGTCTTTTGTTCTTATTGTATTGCTGACTGTTTACTTGTCTAATGTAACTATTTTAAGGACCTTTTCTTACATCAGTTTACCTAGTATTCGTTTTTGATGAAGTATCGTTAATTGTGAAGTTTCACTGATATTTAAAATTACACATATCATGAAATTGAAATCATATTTCCCACCAACATTTGTTAAAATAATTGTGTTTTCAATTTTGACCCAAAATAATTTCGAGCAGCCCTGTAAGAAATATACCATTGAAATATACTCTTATTACACTGCTCTTTGAAATAATCAATTCTTATTGGTCAATCACACAATATGGCTGATATTTCTGAAAAACAACTCAATCGTGTCAACAATATCAATCATTTTTCCTACTGCATGTATCACTCTGCAATATCTACCAGTAATCTAATAAATTAAATTTCAGCTCAAATGTTTCATGTCCATTTATTTAACAATTTGTCTTGTATTGTACTGTAAAAATGAGCAGAGATAACATCACAACTCTTGAAGGGACAGTTCACCCAAAAATCAAAACATTCTGTCATTTGCTCATTGTCACGATCTGGTGATGTAGATAAACACGATGAAGGAAAATAACAATCAAACTCAGACATTACTTGATAATCCACAAGGTACAGTGCTCAGCGTAAATGAGTACACCCCCTTTGAAAAGTAACATTTTAACCCCCAGGGGTCTGAGTGATTCTGGGGCCCTTGAGATGTTTTGACATGCCCTGGAATTTGTGCCTAATTCAACTACTTATAACATACTATTGTTCAACATTTAGCTGTATTCAGCACAAACCCTCTACAATATGTGAGAAAAATAGATGTACGTGTTTGCATTTTTGAGGAAATAACATTTATGTGTGGTTATTGAAAAAAAAAAGAAAAAAAAAACTTAAGGTGCCATAAAACACTTTTTCATAAGATGTAATATAAGTCTAAGGTGTCCTCTGAATCTGTCTGTGAAGTTTCAGCTTAAAATACCTAATAGATTTTTTTTATTATTCAATATTTTAACTGCCTATTTTGGGGCATAATTATAAATGCGCCGATTCAGCACACTTCCCCTTTAAATGCTCACGCTCCCTGCCCCTGAGTTCGCAACTCTATAATACATTGCATAAACAAAGTTCACACAGCTAATATAACCCTCAAAATGGATCTTTACAAAGTGTTTGTCATCAGATTATGTGAGTATAGTATTTATTTGGATGTTTACATTTGATTCTGAATTAGTTTGAGGCTATGCTCTGTGGCTAAAGCTAACATTACACACTGTTGGAGAGATTTATAAAGAATGAAGTTGTGTTTATGAATTAAACAGACTGCAAGTGTTTAAAAATGAAAATAGCGACAGCTCTTGACACTGTGAATACAGTAAGAAACAATGGTAACTTTAACCACATTTAACAGTACAATAGCAACATGCTAACGAAACATTTAGAAAGACAGTTGAAAAAATATCATGTTATCATGGATCATGTCAGTTATTATTGCTCCATCTGCCATTTTTCGCTGTTGTTCTTGCTTGCTTACCTGTATAAAGTCTGATGAGTCAGCTGTGCTGCTCCAGATGTTAATACTGGCTTGTCTAAAGCCTTGAACATGGGCTGGCATATGCAATACGCCTGTTCTTCAGAGGTCTTTTGCATAAATCTAATTTACATAAGAAGGAGGAAACAATGGTGTTTGAGACTCACTGTATGTCATTTCCATGTACAGAACTCTAATTATTTAACTATGCTGAGGTAAATTCAATTTTCAATTCTAGGGCACCTTTAAGTCACTGAAATACAGCCACAAAACCCTTATGTTAAACTTCTGAAGTTTGCAGATAACACCACTGTCATCAGCCTCATACAATGGAGATGAGTCTGCATACAGACAGGAAGTTGAACAGCTGGCCATCTAGTGCAGTTATTTATTTAATATTTTATATTTTTGTGTAAATCCTGATATAGTTTTTTCAAGATTCTTTGATGAATACAAAGTTTTAAAAGTTAAAAGAAAATCTTGTAACATTATAAAAAGTCTTTACTGTCATTTTTCATCAATTTAATGCATCCTTGCTAAATAAACAAATTAATGTCAACAACAAAAAAAAAAAAAATAAAATAAAATAAGGATCTTGCTGATATCTTTTAAACAGTTGTGTACACAAAAAATGTTTTCAATATTGATAAAAAGAAATGTTTCTTAAGCAGCAAATCAGCATATTAGAATTATTTCTTGATGCTGAAAATTCAGCTTTGATCACAGGAATCATTTATAATACATTCAAATAGAAAAGTTATTTTAAAGTTACATTAAAAAATAATAATCAGAGAGACAATACTTCTGTTGTTTATAAATACATTGTCAAGACGCTTCTAAAGATGATGAAATCTGTCCGCTATTTAATTGTGGTAAACCTCACAGGCCAACAAGTTCCTGCATGTCCAGCAACAGAAAGAAACATGCCTTCCACCTCGACCTCACAGGGACCACACACAGCATCTCCTATCTACAATCTTTGCACATTCACTCAAAGGAGTCCTAGACAGAAGAGGTAAGAATAGAACTCAATGCATTTGAATTGCAGCTGGTAAGAGTTTTATTTCAATCAGTCATAGTAATACACATAAATATCACAGGTATTAGGTTTAATTTTAGACATAGTCAATATTAGGCTATATCTTTAAATGTAAGGTAAATAAATTAGGCTTGTTAGTGTAACCCAGGTCACTGACTAGGTCACTAGTAATATTAAATAATTTATTTTTATTAATATCTCTTTAGTATTAATTTGAAAAGAATGCAGATTCAAATTAATTTACATTATATTATAAATTTAAATCTAGAAAAAGAAATTGGTTAAAGAAAGTTTTGAGTTGACGAGGTCGGAGGTTAGTCCCACCTCCGCAAAGTGAGTTTGGAGTAGAGCGCGAAGAAACCAAACGAGAGCAGCAGAGAGTGTGACGCAGAAGAAAAAGACGCAGATTGACGCGAGAGAGTGCATTCGCGTTCATAGCTCTCACAAGAGAACTTAATCTAAAAATAGATTATTTTTCAGAAAAGTATCCCTTAGAAATCACGCTTTAATGTTTAATGTTTTTTAATGTTACATGTGACGCTAGCTGTGTACATAAGGTTATTGGACACTGTGAATTTTTTTGTTCTTTAAGTTTGTGACAAGCACATAAAAATGATTACTTTTAGAGTAATAATAAAGAAGCTGTCCATTCATTAGTCTCACTGTGTTATGCTTGGAAAACTGCAACATCACCAAAAAATAAATAAATAAATAAATAAATAAATAAATAATAAATTTATATGTATCGGCGAGCACTAGAAAAAAAGGATCGGTACTCGTACTCGGTCCTTAAAAATGGTATCGGTGCATCCCTATATTTTAGATGTTATTTAGATGATTAAACTCTTCTTCACATTAAGAAAGAAGATGGTTCTTTAAAAAACTGTTCACTGAAAGGTTCTTGGGGAACCAGTTCTTCTTAGGCCATCGCTGTGCACTCCCCAAACTCCCATTTCTGATTTTACATGAAATATTTATTATTAAACCATTAATATTAATGGTATTTACAGTACTTGTAGTAAAATAGACAGATACTCATACTTTATTATTATCATGGTTTTCCCTATTTGAGAAGAATTTAGCTTCATTTACTCAACCAACCAATTTATGTATTTGGTATTGAATAAGTCCATATGCAACTCATCCAATAAAAATGATATAATAAATACATAGGGGAGAGTGGGGTAATGTGAGACATCGGGTAATGTGAGACACCCCTGTATCTCGGCAATGGAACACATTTGTGGTTATGTGACAATTATGTTTTCAAGCCCTCACATTTCCCCTTGGCCATGAAGGAGAGGACCTCATGGTGCTGTGCTAAGCATGTTTTTTTCACAAAAATATTTTTTTTGCATGTAAAAGTAAATTTTCTTGCGGTCAACTTAATCAAACTGTTGTGCCAAAGCAAAATGATTCAGGTAGAAAACTTATATCATACATGTTGATGAACTACCAACATATAAAACCATGTGATGATGCTAGCTGAAAGATTAGCCTGAATTGCTAAGAGAGATCGTTTTTTCTAAAATGTAGTGGTGGGGTAAAGTGAGACAAATGCTTTGGGGTAAAGTGAGACATGAGGCACAAGTTAAATTAGTCTTAAACATATTTAATGTAATATTACATTGCATATGTTTTATTTTTAATGTCATAAACATTGTAGAAAAGCCATCATGCCAAGGCAAAACACCAGGAAAGACAACATGGGGCAAAAAAAACCCTCGAGGAGAATGATGTGGCACATGTTGTGGTAAAGAAGCTGCCTCAACCTAAAAGGCCTGGAGAGATGGAGAGAGAAACTCCTCATCTTTCCCTGTAACCTTCAGGACTGGAATATAGAGTAGGCCTAGTTGTAGAGGATGACAGTAGGCTGATGTTCTAATACAGGTGGGTCTAGTCCTGTGTTCTGAGTCCCAGGCTGTTCTAGCTGGTTCTGATTGTGCTTTGCTCTGACCTCCAGACACTAGCTGGCTCTAAGGGTGCGTTCACACTTGTAGTTCGGTTGGTTTGGTACATTTGGTCCGGACCAAAGAAGAAGAAAAAACATTTAGTCCTGGTCCAATTAGTGTTCAGATTGGCAATTTTATCACCGAACCAAAAGATACCAAACCTTGAGGCATAGGGATACATTCACAATGTGATTGGTCAGATTTTATGACGTATTGCCTATTTTGAGACGGAACTTAACAAAAATCCCAAACAATGCTGTGTGCTGAGGTAAATGCGCTCGTTGTGTGTGCGTAGCAGTGCGTAGCCTGCGTGTGATGGTATTTTGGCCATCTGGGAACTCATGAAGAGCATATAACATGTGTAAAGGAGTCAAAACAGCGGCAGGAATCCATCCGTCACACACACAAACGAGAGGCGCGTCTGATGCCTGTGATGGGCAAACTCGCGACTATGACAAGAAAAACCTACATGCGTGAGGATTCTGTCCTTTTTAGGGCAGCGTTCACATATGTTCAAATGAACCGCACTAACTGAGCAATCGCACCAGGGTTCGTTTTAATCGAACCAAACAAGACAAGTGTGAACGCACCCTAAGGGTCCTGTGTTCTGACCCCCAGACTGTGTTCTAATCTAACTGGTTCTATCTGTCATTTGAATGTTAATTAAAATATTTTGAATTATATTATGTTGTATTTGATTTTGTTCAGAGTTACTTTCAAGTGTTTAGAAAAAAAATGTGCTTAATTGACCAATCCCCATGATTCTGTTACTAGTCCGACATTAGTTCTGGAATGTGTGGTTGTCAAGCTAGCTGTCAGGATTCGAACTGTTACAACATGTGGTTATGGTAGTTTCAGAGTGGAAAAAGTAAGTGGATCAGTTTACCCCCTTGATTTCTCTGGTCTGTCTCAGTTTACCCCTAAACTGGGGTAAAGTGAGACACAAGATGACTTTTTTAAAAACAATCATATTTTCACTGACCTTCGTCCTGAATACATTCTGATAATTTCTATGGCTAGGAAACATCCTGAATTAATGGGAAATGTGTAAATTTTACATATATTTCATTTTAGCTCGCTTAGAGGGGAGCAAATGTAAAAAGTGTCTCACTTTACCCCACTCTCCCCAATAAATTCATACTAAAAGCACAACATGCTGAATATTTATCCTTAAAACAAGTTTCATGAATTTAAGCATAAGGCTTTAGATCAAAAAGTATTTTGAGATTATGAGAAACACAAATTCAGTAAAGTTGGTAATGTTTGTGTTTGTAGTCGATTATTGATTTGTGTTACAAATGTCCCCAACAACTGCAATTCAAGGAAGCCACTAAACATTAAACATATAGCTAATTTAACAGATTTGTGTAAGATCTTACCTGCTATGCTGAGAAATATAACTCCAACAACACTGAAAGCTGTGATAAACTTCATACTTATGTTCTGGACTGGTTCAGACTGCTGTTTCTTCAGCTGTCAGGATAGAGAGATGTAAAAGCAGGTACTGCCTCATTCATCAAGTGTTTTCTGCTCCTGCCACCACGAGTCTCATCTTTTTGAAGATGCCGTTTTTTCTGTCAGTATTTACAGTACACGCCCTGGACACCTTTACGGGAAATGTAAAGGGTTACTGTTAAGTGCCTTTCAGTTCAAGGTCGCTTCACTACACATTAAAGAGAAAGTTCACCGAAAAATGAACATTGTCCCATGATTTACTCACCCTCAAGACCTTCTTTCAGACGAACACAATCAGAGTTATATTAAAATACATCCTGGCTCTTCTGAAGCGAATCTATGGGTTTCTTGGTGAGAAAAATATCCATATTTAAAACTTCATAAACTATAATGACTAGTTTCTAGTAGATGGTTGACTTACAGAAAAACTGTAACTGATGTAAGGAATAACGTAGTTGAACCGCTTAGACAACGCTATGTCCTACATCATTCGGTGCAGATATTTATTTTTCAAAATCCCATCGATTTGCTAGCATTAAAAGTCTTTCATTTTCTTTTTTTTCACTTTCATAAACTTTCCTGTCTGCCTCACTTGAGTCATGAAATAAACAATAAACCTCTCCAGAGTTTATAAGAATCTTAGTCTCCTCCACTTTCATTATTTTAATTGTCATTTTAAAATGAATTTGTTCTAGTATTAAACAGTAAGATGCATATGTATAATACTGTTCAAATGTTTTGTTCAAATCAAAGTCTCTCTATCATTTATTTGATAAAAAAAGATAAAAGTTTTACTAGTGAGTTCATTATGGCAAAAGGAAAGAATGTATGAAAGGACAATAAATGTACATTTACATCTTCTTCTTTTTTTGTTTTGTAAACATGAGTTTCCTTCATCAACACTATAAAATAAGTACTTTTAGTGTTACTAATACTGTTTCTAACTGTTCGTATCATTTTCATATCATTTACTAAAGTGTTATTTGCATTTATGATGACTTTCTAGCCAGTAAAGCCAGTTTAGCCAGTTTTATTGGGCGATTATAAACAAAGGTGAATATTTCTCTCAGAGGAAAACATTTCCTCTATCCAGTGGTTGACAGGAGTTTTTAATCATCTGCTGATCATCTCTATATTATGAACAGCAATATTTGGAGTAAACACAACAATATTATGACAACCATGGAAACAAATCATGTTCACATGCTCCGATACGATTAAATGAAAGTCCTTGAATAAGCATTTTTAGCATGTTTACTGCTGGGCTATGGGTCCATTTCAGGGGAAGACAAAATGACAATATTAAAATCAGTCAGAGCTATAGAAACATATCTACATATTTACAAGTAAAGTTTTATAATATGAAAAGGCTGTTTTCTATGATCTTTATATCCAGTGGCCATGGTGAGATTAAAGTCGGGGACACACTTAACGATTGTAATGAATGTAATTTGATACTTACGACTGATCATGCCCAAACGAGTCAGAGCCAGTTTCGTTCAGTCAGTGTTTAAATTCTGTGTGTAAGTGATTAAATCTGCTTCAGTCGAAGGAAACAGTCTTTGTGTGTTGAGCTCAGTCAGTCTTCATGTTTTAGCTAATGTTTTAAGTGTGTCCCCGGCTTAAGTGAACATGTTCCTCCAATCTTTTGTTAAAAAACAATTATTTCTGCATAAATATGACCCAAAACATTTTCAGATCTTCACACAAGTCCTAAAAGTAGACAAAGAGAACCCAATCAAACAAATGAGACAGACTATTATACTTGGTCATTTATTTATTCAGGAAAATTGTACAAAATTACAAATCTGCGAGTGGCAAAAGTATGTGAAGCTTTAGGATTAGCAGAAAGTGAATTAAATATGTTCTGAGATGTTTCAGTCAGTTGGATGACATTCAGGTGTCAGTGCCCTGCTTTATTTAAAGGGAACCCCGGGTATTAAGACTTGTATGGCCTAATATAATGTAAATGATGTCTCTTACTGAAATATGTAGTAGAAAACCATGAAAGAATGAAGATGACACATCAGAGTTTGATCAATGTTTTCTACGGTCACGATAACGGTAACTAGATTTAAATTATGCAAATATGCTTTATTATTTCCATACAAATGCAAGATATTCTTTCATGTATCTTTGAAACTGGACACTTTGCTCTTCTTCTCTTGAGATGTTTGGCTCTTATATGTCAGTAAAGATCATCTCATTCTGTGTCACTTTTACTTAAAGGATTAGTTCACTATAAAATAAAATTATCCCATGATTTACTCCCCCTCAAGTCATCCTAGGTGTGTATGACTTTCTTCTTTCTGATGAACACAATCGGACTTACATTAATAAATATCCTGACGCATCCGAGCTTTATGATAGCAGTGAACGGATCAACGAGTTTGAGCTGAAGAAAGTGTCTCCATCATAAACGTACTCCACACGGCTCCTGAGGGTCAATGAAGGACTTCTGAAGCGAAGCAAAAAAAAACTAACTTGTGAAAAGGGGAAGGTGTTGGACGTATCTTAAGCTTTTTCAACTGAGACAGTTTTACACTTTCTTCATAAGTCTGGCCTAAATTATAAGCATTTTAAAATGACTTTCAATTTGTTCATGACTTCTGTGGTATGTTCTTATTCAGAGTCTTAAACGCTATAAATCAAGCCTCGGTAGGCAGTTTTGTAATCAATCAAATTAATTTAAATTAGTTGTTCTTTTTATAATAAACAAACAAAAATGTATCAACAAATAAAACTTCATCACTGAAGTATACGATACAATAATCACGCTTTGAATCTGGGCAAATGTGTGTTCATCTTTGGGTTTCTCCATCCTAAACCATCTCCAGTGTTGTTTCACATTAATGACTTCTTCTTCTGCCGTGTCTGTAAAGCACGATAGCGCCCTCTACTGCCTGACAACAGCTACTGCACTGTGACTTCACTGGATCTCTGATGGGATTAGATTCTCTGCTGCTTTCACCCAAACTAAAAGGAAATGTTTGACATTGTTCTTTTGCTGTAATTCAAGTAAACTACAGTAGCATGTTTGAACGATGCTGAACTGAGCAGATTTTGCACCAAAGATCTTCTTTATCAGATCCTTCTTGAGTCAAATGATGATTTGTGAGAGAAAACAGCTGAGAATTAAAAGGGTGGTTGATTATGATTTCACTTTTTTTTTTTTTACTTTGGTTAGTGATGATAACGTTGCTCCAAGGTGGCTATGAATCTCAAAGAAATCCAGTGTTTTATTGTGTTTTGTAAAAGTCTCTCTCTCTCAGGTTCTGCTTTAGTTCTGTGTGCTGAAGCTCAATCTCAAAGAAATCCATTCAGCATTAACAATCATACAGATATCAGTGACGGTTTTATTACATAAACACATCAGAATCACAGTTTCTCTGTTTGTTTGTTTGTGTTGAATGTTACATCAGCGCTTCATTCGTGCCCGTTTAAACGTCAGTCACATTCACACTTTGGGTTTCACAAGCATCAAGGCGTTGGTGTCGATCAGACATACATGATCAATACCGATGACTGCATATAGCTTCAGAACCTGTTATTCTGTATGAATAACTATATGAGTCAACCACAATCCAGGGAAAAGGTGGTTCTGAAGAATCCTTCAACAGTGAAAATGTAGTAATAAAAATCAGTTTTATCTTAGAAAGGGGCCGTTTAGATGTCTGTATTATTGTTATTATGGGCCGTTTAGATAAACTGTACATGTAAATGATCTAACTGCATCATACAGGTCAATCTGAATGATTTATCTAAACACAGCATATGTCTATTCATACAAAAGTCCAATGCACAAAAGTCCTGTCAAATACCTCAGATGATAAAGTAACAACAGATAATGTAACCTATCAAATCAGATTAGCAGGAGCGCTGAAATGACGTACACGCATTATACCTTCACCCAGACCGCTGGACTCTGTCAGTGGACCAACGGGTGATTCTGTACAATCAGAAGATTAATGTACCGCATTCATAGAAAGCTTCAGGGACATGTGAAATTAATTTATAAAAATGCATCAAAATGATCAGAATGTTTTATAGCAGTTGTCTATCACAGCAAGTCTCAGTTTTATGATGTTCACTTCAGTCGGTCAGCAGATCTGAAAACACATGAGATGATCCACACTGGAGAGAAACTGCACACGTGTGATCAGTGTGGAAAGAGTTTCTCTATTAAAAGTCACCTGAAGATACACATGAAGATCCATGCAGTGGAGAAACCACATCACCACAGACTGAGATCATGGTAAGCAGATCATCTTGATGTGCTGAAGAACAAAATGTCTTATGTACAAGTCATTTTGTTAGTTAATTGGGATCCATTAACTCCTGTTCACACCAACAAGAAAGTTGAGATCTGTGTGTTCAGAAAAATCGTGCTGTACATATCCTGAAAAGTGAGGCCAAATTATGCAGGGTTCCTACGGATCCTTAAAAAGTTTTAAATTAAAGCCTTTATTTCATTAAAAACAGGACATGTACAAACCAACTATCAAACTATCAAAAGCTTTTGATAAAGCAAGAAATATCAGTAGAGATGAGTTACTAGTACAAAAACGCAAACCACAAGATTTTGACAATTCTGTTTATTTTGTTACACAGTTTAGTACAGAAGCGAACAGAATTAAGAAAATTGTAAAAAATAATTGTGAAATTGTTATGAGTGATCCTCATCTCAGGAAAGTCATGCCTAAGTCTCCTTCCATTGCCTTTCAGAAAGCACCTATGATTAGAGATAAATTAGTGAGAAATCATCTTCCCTCTAAGAAATCTAGTTCTTGGTAATGCCCGATGTGGCAATTGTAATCACTGTGACAATATGGTTAAGACTAACATGATTAAAGATGTAACTTCAGGCTTTGATTTTAAAATAAAATCATTTATTCATTGTAATACTTCATTTGTGGTGTATCGGTTGGAGTGTCCATTTGGTTGCTTTATAGGGATGACTACTAGGAAATTAAAGATTAGATTAGCAGAACATAAGAATGCAGTTCGAATCTGTAACCCTTTATATCCTATGGCTCTTCATTATAAGGAATGGTAGCCCAGGAACACTGAAGATAATCGGCACAGAACATGATCCTAGGTCATAAGAGGAGGAGATAGGGTTAATAAGCTTCTACAAAGAGAGTCTTTCTGGATCTGTACATTGAAAGCAACTAAATTTCCAGGCTCAAATGGGGAATTAGACTTTGTACCTTTTTTTGTAATATTTTCTCAATCTAACATATATTTTTATTTTTATTATATATATAATATATATATATATATATATATATATATGTTTATTGATGATGTTATGATTATTCATTGATTGTGGAGTCTTTATTAATATATTGATTATACTGTGTTTGATATAATTTGATATGTAATCCTCAGTTTCCTCACTTCTGTTTGTCTTGTGTAGCTCAATCAGGTGAAACTCATTAGACTAATTAACTGCTGCTCAAAATGAACTCAAATGTGTTTGTTACTCACACCCTGACGAAGGCAATACCAGCCACAAACGTGTGCAGTTTGTACGTGTCACCTGATTTTAAGAATTAGCCAAGATGAAATAAAGGCTTTTTAAAATCATTTTTTACTTGATTCGAGTGCCTTGGATTATCCACTAGTTTAAAAGTTAAGGCTAGATTAAAATTTAAGGCCATAAAAGTCTTAAAGTCTTATTTGTACTTGTGAGTGGTTTAGATCCACACTTTGACTTCCCATGTGAAAAAAAAGCGCACAGAAAGTTGAAATACAGTTTATTTTAGTACTCTGTTTTTGAATAATGATTCGGATCGCGTGTCAAACTGCCAACGGCTGAAATCACGTGACTTTGGCGCTCCGATCAGCAGATTCGATACGCTGATTCATTTATGCTCCGATGCTTCCTGAAGCAGTGTTTTGAAATCAACCATCACTAAATAAGTCGTTATTTTGTTTTTTTGGCACACCAAAAATATTCTCGTCACTTTATAATATTAATATTGAACCACTGTACTCACATGAACTGATTTAAATATGTTTTTAGTACATTAATGGATCTTGAGAGAGGAAATGTCATTGCTCCCTATGAAGGCCTCACAGATCCATCGGATTTCAACTAAAATATCTTAATTTGTGTTCTGAAGATTAATGAAGGTCTTACGGGTGTGAAACGACATGAGTAATAAATGACATAATTTTCATTTTTGGGTGAACTAACCCTTTAAGTGCAGTGAGGGATGCAAGGATCTGTCCATAGGGGAAACAAAACAGCCACTTTATGGACACATGGATCAGCACAGACGAGCTCTTCAGGGCAGGACTCAGCAGTTTACATCACTTACACCAAAAGAAACACAGCTTTCACATCCATGAGGGGAGGATTCTAGACAGAGAAAACTAACGATATGCATGTGCCATTCATGTGAGGGTGGAGCGTCCCTCATTGAATAGAGGAGGGGTTTGAGACATCATGTGACTCACGTATATAACGCTGTCTTAGAAACGATGCCACGGCGCTGTGTGGACGGGTCAGTGTGCTCCACCGCGGGAGGAGAAGAGGCTCTACCATGAGCGCAGAGGAACACCATCTACTATGTGGTTAACCTAAGTCATGTGACTTCTATTTGTGTGCTGGTCATGTGACTGTAGCAGGTCCTTCACTTCCTGTGTTTTTACAACTGAGGATGGTGTTTGGACGAACACGTAGTTTCAGCTTGTTTTTATGTAGTCCAGTGACTTTTAATAAAGAGTTTGTTTGAGCACTAATAATTGAATGATTGTATTTCTATAATTTAACTGCATGAAGGAAATTTAAAAATAAAGAAATGAAACTAACAGTAAATGTTCTCGTGTGCAAAAGTACATCCTTATAGACTGAGTTCAGATCAGATGTGTGTTGAGCCAGTGTGGTTTACAATATGAACTTTATCACTGAAGAACAAGCTTCACAAGCGCTGTCCTGTCAAAGCCTGATCTCTCTCCTATTATGGTTATGGTATAGTTTAGCATGTTATAGTTATATAGTTATGGTTGTTGGTTATAGTTATAGTAGGTTATGGTTATAGTTATAGTTATGGTTATAGGTTATGGTTATATAGTTATGTTAGGTTATGGTTATGGTTTTATGGTTATGGTTATAGTTAGGTTATGGTTTATAGTTATAGTTATGGTTATGTTATAGTTATAGTTATTATAGTTATGGTTAGGTTATTTATAGTTATGGTTATGTTATAGTTATAGTTATAGTTATAGTTATGGTTATTATGGTTATAGTTATAGTTATGGTTATGGTTATGGTTATAGTTATAGTTATGGTTATGGTTATAGTTATAGGTTATGGTATGGTTATGGTTACTGGACTACAGCAGCTGAAATAAATCAGTCTCATGTGTTCATGCATTCAAATGATTTTGTTTTTTAATAGTTGTACCATCAACTACACATCAACACTGACTCCAACCTCTCTAGGTGTGTATGAAGATCATCCTCATTTCAGTGCTTGTTTTCACACTCTGGAGTTTTTCTAGAATCAGGATCTAAATGAACTCATTGTAGTGAAAATGAGCAAGGGACATCAGTATTAATATGACTGTAATATCGTCTCTCTCTCAGTGATTGTGATTGTTGTCGCTTCATTCGCTGTTCTCCTTCCTGCTCTTATTCTCTGGATGATTCGCAGAAAAAGAGACGGTGAGTTTTTACAGTTTCTCATATTATATAACAGACAAAAAGTCCAAATCATCTGATAAAATAAACGTGTAATTCAGACAGAATTCCTCTCAGACAGAGTTTAATGTTTCTATTCTACAGCACTAGAATTCTTCTAAAATCAGTTTAATTGGAGACTGTATTGTGTGTTTGATCATCAATATTCTCTTGACGTTATGTTTCAGATAACAGAAGAGGAACTGATGACTCTGAGGTGAGTATTGTAGGTCGATCATGAGTTATTAGTGTTTATAAGCTCTGATCCTGAAATATGACACTCGTATTAGTCAGATTATATAATGACAGGTTAGTGTATTTGAACTGTTTCTGCTCTAAAACTCACAGATAAGAATAAATATGATGAACCAACGACACAATCAACATTTACATTCATCTACTGCCAGTGAACAATATGATTCTTTTTACAGGATCATCAAACACGACCTGTCTATCCAACAGGACAGAACACTCTTCCTCAACAGGTAAATTCACACTCAACATAAGCACACACACCCCCTAGAGGACACAACTGGAACTGCCAGAATTGAGCTCAGTCTACTACAATATCTTGGTTTGTCATATTTCCATTGGTGTTTAGGAGCAGACAGATGATCATGTGACTTATTCTGAGGTCACTGCATACAGTAAAAACCAAGAGCAAAAGAAGAAGGTGAGAAACACTTCCTTGATGTTGTCCAGCTTCTCTCAACATGATAGTTTGTGTTTTCTTCTGAATTTGTGTCATGAATTGAGCTCAAACATCATGCTGTAATAATTGTGTGTTGAAACAATAACTGTGATGTTCATTCAGGTTCGCTGTGATGATAAAGTGACTTATGCTTCCATCAGAGGAGCAAAAGCTGGATCTCAGGAAAACTGCAGTGAACTTTATGCCTCTGTGAACAAGAACCATCACAAATCAGTCAAATAATGACACAAAAACCACATGAGCAGAAGAAATGAATCTAATAGAACTGAGTCCTAATGGTGTCATTCAGTGCCATTTAAATACTTTCAATGTCTTTTACATGTTCACAAACAAACCCAAGTGATGCTCTGATTTATTTGTAGTTATTGCTTATTTTTCTCAGTTCAGCATGTTTTTTGTATAGTTTCTGTCTGCTTGTTGATCAGTTAATGTGTCTTTATTATTCATTCAGAGCTGCAGGTTTGGACTAGAAAATGACGACACTTTTACTCTCTTAAATCATTCTCATTAAATGCCAAATAAATGGTGAAATTATAACAGCATTAGCATTTTTTTTTAAAGCTGCAACAGCATTTGTTTAAAATTGTCAATTAAAATGAGCTCTTTCAAATAAATATTCTTGTTTTTAACTTGTGTTTTGTTTTTCTTGAATTATTACAATATCTGACACTTCAGTATGAATACAAATCTAAAAATGCTCAAAATGAAAAGTAAAAATGCTACAATTTTACCAAAAAATGATTTTATAATGTATAAATTAGAATGCATACCGAAGAAGAAGAAGAAAAAAGAAAATCTGACTTTAGGACCCAGAGGAACAGTTCGTCCATACAGAGCTAAAAGCCATCTAGTGGCAAAAGTCATATTTTTTTTTTTCCACAAGAGGTCAGCAGAGACACCCAGTGTGAGACATTTGAGTTATTTTAACACATTTTCTTAAGGAGTTATTTTGTATTTACATGAAACAATGTGCTGAAATTATATTATTAAATTACATTATTAATAAATCTAGTAGTTTATAGGTAAATAACATTTTAAAAATATCTAAAAAAAAAAAAAAAAAAAAGCATTAAAGATAGAAAACAATTGATGAAAAATTGTAAAAAATAATGAAAATAATTAATGAAACATGAAACCAAATAGAAAACAATGAGTTTCAGGATTCACTCTGGATAGAGAGAATAATGTTGAAATTAGGTGTTATATAATGTATTTTAGTAAAGGGATGCACCTGATAGTGTTTAATGTTTTCGTCCACAAATCTTGTGGGATTCATGATATACCATGTATACATTTGAAGCAGCATATTTTTGCTGTCACACAGTCCTACACATTCTATGATGTTATTATATATATATGCATATACCACACACATATATGACTGTCTTTAATTTTAAGTTAACAAACACATTTCTGCCATTTTACAACTGTTGGAGAGCAAGCAACAGCAAATGTTAAAGCAAATTCTCTCGGCTTTTGGTCTTGTAAGTATCTGTGTTTTTCATTTTGACATGA